>CANNZV010002667.1:23-70396 GCA_947561585.1 Caprella mutica | reverse complement strand
CCAAGCAAATTTTTTTGTTGCTTAAATCAATGAGGCTAATGTTTCTTATCATTTTACTGCAACCCCCATCAAATTTGATAACATATTTTAATTTTTTTTATGTTTTTAAATATTTTGATAATCCAAACTCTAGAAAATAGGAAAATAGGAAAAAAATAGAAAGCTAATTTTTACAAATGTTACTATATAGGTGTTGTTATATCACAGGAAAAAAGTTTACCACTTTAAGTCATCGGAATTCGAAGTTATTGAAGAAATTCATTTTGAAGGTTTAAAAACAGTGTTTCAATATCCATGGAGTCTTTTTGAAGAACATTTCTGGTTAAAAAATGTTTTTATTTTGCTAATTGCGGCTAATGAAACGCATTTTATTTATATTTTTCTTATAAGTCTACACAGTACTATCATTTAAATCATATTCCATTAAATTATGTCAAGATAATCCTCTGCATTGACCACAAATATAGGAGCATCGCAAGGAAATATCTGAATCAGGTACAACTTTTGGTACAACAATCCCCTTTGATTTTACTTTCCTAGTTGACATTCAAAACGTTTACTTATGACTGAAAATTAAAGACTGAAAATGAATAATAAAACTAATTGAGTATAAAATTTAAAATATGATATTAATTTGACTGGGGTTTGCAGTAAAATGATATCTAAGAAACATATAATGCAATTAAAATATTTGCCTCGAGTTGACCTTTAAAACCTGTCGTTTTAATAATAAAAACATACGTGTACACATAGTAAATAGATACTATGCGTGTACAATTATTGTGAAATAGCAATTTAGAACTTATATTCATGTACGATACCTAGTAGGTGATGTGCCAGAAAAAAATTTCTGTTTATCAAAATATCAACTGATTGTCAGTACTTTCATTATGATTCATGAAACCCTACTGTGCATATTATGCTAATTGGTTCACATTATTTTGTTTTGTAGTTCGAAGTGGTTTCTCTCGATAAAGTGGAATGCTTTTAAACTGATTTTATCGATTATTATTGCGTAATTAAATAAAAAAAAAACATGAGCACGGCAACTGAGTGGTGGAAATTTTCTTTCCTGTTTTTGGTTGAAACAGAAACCAATTGCATGAAGTGAAGTTTAAAAGTGATTAATTCAATAGAATCTTATTATTTTGAAATTTCATGGTTTGGTGGCGATTATCGAAGGGTGCTGATTTAACATGCTCTTTATACCTACACGTTTTTTTTAATGTCAACTTGGTATAGGTATAATCCATCTATTATTAAATATTTATGTAAATGAATAAAATTGGAGAAACCAGTTATAGAAACGTTTATATACTTCAGGAAATAATTTAAATCATTAACGAAAGCCGAACGTGCATTGTTTGTTTATATAATTCAAAATAAAAACAAAGGGTGTACGATCTTTTTCTTCGGCATCAGTTTAGTGTTTCGTACAATTGTTGAGCACAGGTTAGTACCGTATTAAAAGCTTTAAAATCAAATCGAAATAAATATATTCTAAATCGAACAGCATGCGGTTTGCAGATTAATGATCCTAGACCTTAGTTCTATAATATCATCCTAAGCCCATCTTTTTCCGGAGCCTGATGAGAACCTCCAAGTGACGCTTATCAATAAAGTTTTTCCAGATCCTTCTGAACTGAATTTATATTAAAAAGGTTACGTAGTTTATCAATTTAATCAGTGCTTTAAAGGTCCTCTCCAGGCTCCGTTAAAAAAATGAGATTATTACATAATATTATATAACTAAGGTCTACGATCATTATTCTGCAAACCGCATACAATTCGGTTCAGTATATATTTTATAATTTGTTTAAAGTTTTCTAATACTTTGTGAGCAACAATTGAGCAAATCACTAATCTGATGCCCAAGAAGAAGATTGTACACTCTTTGTTTTGATTACAAATTTGAATTTTATAAACAAACAATGTGTTTTCGGCCTTCATTTAATTTATTTTAGATATTAATTGTTTCCTAAAATATATAAACGTTTCTATTATAAGTTCATTCAATTTTATACCTTTACAAGAATATTAAATGGATTTATTAAACCTAATACCTAGTTGACAATCAAAACAAATGGTGTACATTCTTTTTCTTCAGGCTGAAAATTTCTTAAATTAGTAAGTCGAAAGTAAAATAGGTTTTGTAGAGTTTTGATTATAAAAATCTTTAAGAGCATATAAAATTAAAAATATGCTACCAAATTCGATGCGGTTTGCAGCAAAATGATAAGAAACATTAGCCTCGTTGAATAAAGCAATAAAAATATTTGCTTGGAGGGGACCTTTAACGATATGATTCTTATTCGGGGTGAAACCGAAGTTGGCGTGCCGTAATTTACCTGCATCACCCTATTTACAATCATTTGACGAGAGATATGTAGACTCTTGGTTCTTAAACAGAATCTTTGAGGGGAGGGCCTAATTACCAATAAAATAATTAAGAGCAAACTAAAATGGAAGCGTTCAATTATTAGTAATATAATTAAAAAACTTATAAAATCCCATAATATAATTACAAAATGACATATTTGCAAAAATATAATTAAGAAAAGCATAATTACGAAACTCGTGAAAGGCGAGAAAATAATTACTGTTAAAGTAATTAAAGTTGAAAGAAACTATATTTTCAAAACTAAGAATTAAGAGTAATTCAGTTACGAAACAATTAAAATAGGTTAATATTTTTATCGGCAAAACAATTACAATACAGTAAAAATGCGGTAAGCTGTTATGTGAACGCACGTTTTGCAGTAATATTATTACAAACGCCCGATTTGAGATAGGCTGACTTGCGAAACACCAAACTGCAGTAGACTGATTTGCGAAACTGTTTACTCCGCCCATACCTCTGAGAACCAATGGCAGCGCTGATATATATATGACATCATTACTCTATTAACTATACGTCATCAATGAACAGAAAACAATTACCGAATATGCAGGTTTATAATAATTTAAATGCATTGTTAAAGTCGTTTTTATGTTATGATATACAAAATGAATAAATCTATAATAATTTTATCATATTTTACTTGGGAATAAATTGAGAAACTAAATTATAACAAATAAGCAAAAATTAACTTAAGTTGTAAATGAAGTAACGACATCATTTGTGAACTTGCTGGAAAGGATAGTTTTTAATTATAATTATTAAAATTATGTTAAATTTTTCGTATTATATGAAAGGAATAATGTGATATCTAAAGTATCTAAATGTAAAGAAAAGTACACAAGTAGACTTAGCACTTAATCAAACGAAGTTACACGAATTATGACATCATAGTGGGCGGTCGTTAGTGAGCTGGTGGGCGGAGCATATTTTTTCGCACATCGGTCTCCCGCACATCGGTTTAGGCTACTCCAAATTACGTTTCTGGATTTCGGCTGCTCTCATTTCGTTTTAATTAATTTCAGCTGTTTTGATATTAAATTCTTAATATTGTTCATTTTCAAATTGACTGTTTCGTAATCATTTTAATCAATAATACACGTGTTTAGTAATCTTTTTACTGGGTGTTCTTTTTCTATATTTAATGTTTTGTAATCATTTTTCTCTAATATTTTATGTCATATCGTTTTACTATACAGCAAAACCTCGTAGTAGACCAGAGTTATGTTCAAAGTTTGTTTGTTCTAGTAAGAAACTCACTTCAGTAGTTTCCTACTAGACAAACATCGTTTTCTTTAAAAGTAAAGCGGTGACTTTAATATTTCGATAACTTTATTTATTTATGATAACTTTATTGTCAAGTTAACGGTGACTAACATACAAATTATGAAGGGAAACACATTTAGAAACAGTATGAATTTTTTGTTTCAAATAAAATGAATATAATTTATTTTCAAATAAATATCATTTCATTAAATTATAATGGTCTTCATGGTATCTAGTTTTCTGTAACTTTTCACATCAATTTTTTTTAGCACAGACTCTACCCTTTAAGATTCTTCCTTACGTTCTATCCTAAAAACGATATAAATAAATATAATACATCATTCAAATTAGATAATTATCTTTAAATAGTATTGTAATCATTACTCCTTGTAATATTTACACTAGAATAACTGTCAGGTGACAAAAATTGTGTTTTGTCTAGTTACCTATTAGGTTTTTTTATTAAAAACCTACGAGGTTTTTCCCAGTACAGTTTCAAAAATCTCTTGGTATAATAGGAGCTTTTGCTGTATATATTAATAGTTTTCAAATTAATATTATTGTGATTCTCTTATTGAAAAGTATAATATACCATATTTTTCTCTAATGATGTGGTTTCTAAAATGATTGTTTTGCAATTGATATCTCTATAATAATTTTACGACAAATTGATGTCACTCACTGTGAGCATCCTACTAAATTAAAATGAATTAAAACTAATTGCAAGCTATCCAATTCTGCAGTCTCAGCCTCTTTAATAAAATATAGCTAGGCTATTGTCTAGTTTAACTAATACACACACATTAAGTTTCATATTTTCAATAACGCTTTCTCTCTTCTAGGTAGTCCTTTTACTGCAGTGTTTCATTTGCTACTAATAAATAAGTTAATTTAAAGGTGCATCCGGAACTGGTGCATTAAAAACAGGAGACTCCATCCGGATCTGGTGCATTAAAAACAGGAGACTCCATCCGGAACTGGTGCGTTAAAAACAGGAGACTCCATCCGGAACTGGTGCGTTAAAAACAGGAGACTCCATCCGGAACTGGTGTGTTAAAAACAAGAGACTCCATCCGGAACTGGTGCGTTAAAAACAGGAGACTCCATCCGGAACTGGTGCGTTAAAAACAGGAGACTCCATCCGGAACTGGTGCGTTAAAGCGGGAGACTCTATCCGGAACTGGTGCGTTAAAGCGGGAGACTCTATCCGGAACTGGTGCGTTAAAGCGGGAGACTCTATCCGGAACTGGTGTGTTAAAGCGGGAGACTCTATCCGGAACTGGTGTGTTAAAGCGGGAGACTCTATCCGGAACTGGTGTGTTAAAGCGGGAGACTCTATTCGGAACTGGTGTGTTAAAGCGGGAGACTCTATCCGGAACTGGTGTGTTAAAGCGGGAGACTCTATTCGGAACTGGTGTTTTAAAACGGGAGACTCCAACCGGAACTGGTGTTTTAAAACGGGAGACTCCAAACGGAACTGGTGTTTTAAAACGGGAGACTCCAACCGGAACTGGTGTGTTAAAACGGGAGACTCCAACCGGAACTGGTGTGTTAAAACGGGAGACTCCAACCGGAACTGGTGTGTTAAAACGGGAGACGCCAACCGGAACTGGTGTGTTAAAACGGGAGACTCCAACCGGAACTGGTGTGTTAAAACGGGAGACTCCAACCGGAACTGGTGTGTTAAAACGGGAGACTCCAACCGGAACTGGTGTGTTAAAACGGGAGACTCCAACCGGAACTGGTGTGTTAAAACGGGAGACTCCAACCGGAACTGGTGTGTTAAAACGGGAGACTCCAACCGGAACTGGTGTGTTAAAACGGGAGACTCCAACCGGAACTGGTGTGTTAAAACGGGAGACTCCAACCGGAACTGGTGTGTTAAAACGGGAGACTCCAACCGGAACTGGTGTGTTAAAACGGGAGACTCCAACCGGAACTGGTGTGTTAAAACGGGAGACTCCAACCGGAACTGGTGTGTTAAAACGGGAGACTCCAACCGGAACTGGTGTGTTAAAACGGGAGACTCCATTCGGAACTGGTGTGTTAAAACGGGAGACTCCATTCGGAACTGGTGTGTTAAAACGGGAGACTCCATTCGGAACTGGTGTGTTAAAACGGGAGACTCCATTCGGAACTGGTGTGTTAAAACGGGAGACTCCATTCGGAACTGGTGTGTTAAAACGGGAGACTCCATTCGGAACTGTTGTGTTAAAACGGGGGACTCCATTCGGAACTGAGATTTCAACTATGTCTGGGGCCATTTTGATGGAACTTATTATTATATTGAGAAGAGTTAAAGAAAGAGCAAAAGAACTGTATTCACCATGTTTACAATCTGCAGATAAATTATTAGCCTTTATTGGAGATATTAGTTACATCTTGGCTAACCTAAAAGATGTTGAAAATGAAGACGTGAGAGGAATTCATTTTCAAATAATATTCGAGATTGTTAAGGAAATTAACCTTCTTCTTTTATGTATAGAGGCTATGAACTTCTATGAACTCGATGGTGAATACTTCGAGGTGGTGAGGGAGGCTTTGGTGAATCTTATCAACGAAACCTTATATGACCAGATAGACTCTCAGGAACTTATTTTGGGGTTCAAAACTTTAAAAAATTACAAGGTGTCGTATTGCAGGTTACCGTTCACTCTAGCATATCAAAGATTGAGATATTTCCTTGATTTGCTAGATGGAAAGTTAGAACCTTTATCTTCTTGGAGACCTAAGGAAGCTGCGTACATGAATAGCTATTTGATACGAGTAACAATTGACATGAGAATGGTTACGTTATGTAAAGAAAAATGTGGTGATGGTGTGGTTGAAGAATTTAAACTGTCTGAAGCATATGTAAATTACTTTGATTCGTGCTACCTGATGAAAGATCACGTAAAATCGATGGACCATCTGGAATGGACTTTAGAAATAACTAATAGAATTGAAAGTTGTCCTGTTGCTTACGTCCACACAAAATGCCACAAAATTGACGAGTTGCTTGAAGTCACCAAGCGTTTTCAGTTAAGAGCTGAAGCGAAGCTTTTGAATGAGACAGATATTTTAGTCATAAATGTTAGTAATATTAATGCTATCTTTCTGATGTGTATTGCAGTGATGAACAAAGCTACTGAATTGAAAATTCAATTAACTGTGAAAAAGACTGAGGTGTTATTTAAACTGATATTTAGTATCGTGGATTACATGATGCCACATGTACAGTGGCTAATGCATACTAAAGACCTTGCAGAGAGGATTTGTGAAGATTGTGCTAATCTTTTGCTGTTGTCTTCGAAGCTAAAAGAGTCATTTTCTAACGAGAGTGAATGTCCATATAATGATTACGTTGACGTTCTCTACAAATACATTATTGCTTTCGCAGCACCTTTAACCGAAAATATTTTGAATTTCCCAAATTCTTTGGAATACAAATTAGAAAGAACAATCATTCACCGAAATTTCATGGCTGATGATCTCCGCGAAATTTTCTGCTTTTGGAGACTCAAGTTTGAAGATCTTACATTTTTCAACGAGGTGATGAAGCGATCCGAACCCAACCGCACCTGTGTGATTTGCTACGAAATTTTGGATGAGAACTACCCTGCAGAAATAGCTATTTTGGAACGTTGTGATCATCTGTGCCATGTGTCCTGCTTGACTATCAATGTGAACACTCACTGTGAAGGAGACTGTACATGTGTTGCACCCAAATTGTAAGTATAAGGTACTCTTGGCTATTTTATTCCGGTAGAAGATATACTCATTTCCGCATATTTGTTTTCAATGATAAATTAAATTGGTAATTATTTTAAGATATTTATATAAGATCACTTGTACGAATATTTATGTTTTTATCAAAATAAAATGAAATAGATTTCGTAGTCTATGATCCTCTCTCAGGATCTTTATCAACTAAGTGGTTAATTTTGAATATTGTGAATACCATCATGCATTTTTCTTTAAAATTACATTATGGTAAATCTTTAATGGAAAATTGCGGATTGTTTAAACTGGATTTTAAATCTTTATTTTTGCAAAACACTGCATAAATATGTTGGCTATAATTAAAAGTTCAATATGTAATTCTATTCTATTTTTTTTTCAGTTTCAAGTGTCCATACCACTCGTGTAATTTGAAGCAAGCTAGTTTTGTAACTGGAGAAAGTTTCGAGGCTATTAGAGAGGACACTCTAAACAAATAGAGAAAAAAAAAACAGAGGACAATTTAGATGCTGGCTACTCACTTCCTCAATCGTTACAAATACTGTACTTCCTCAACCTACTAGTGCGCTAGAGATCCTAAAGATGCTACCTACTTCCTCAATTGTAACGAACACTACTTGATCCATTTTACCTACCTACCTACCTACTTGCTCAACCTACTAGAAACTCTAAATACTGCGCTAGAGGAATACCAAAGATGATACCTACCTACTCGATAGTAACTAACACTATCTTGATCCATTCTACCCACCTACCTACTTGCTTAGCACGCTAGAAACTCGAAAATAGTGTGCTAGAGGAATACAAAAGATGTTACCTACCTACTCGATAGTAACGAACTCTAACCTTCATTTTTCCTACCTACATGTTGATTGTTCAACTTACTCGAAACAACAGTGTGTTATTATGTAATATATAGGAATACAAAAGATACGTACTACCTACTTACTCAACTGTATCGCCAGAAGAAACTTTTTAAAAAACTATAAAAAAGAATACTCATCGCAACCGCCATGAAGTTTATCTAATAATCATACTGATAAGACGAAACCTTCTGCCTACTGGAGCAATGATGTTAACTATTATTTTATTATTTCCTTGTCGTTTTTATAGCTAGATACTATAGGACAAATTTAAATAGTGTTACTTTTTAAATTATGAATGTTACCTGACAAATTTAAATAATGTTTCTGTAACTACTAAAAGTTGAATTATTAAACTAATTTAAAATTGACTACAACATAAATTGTTTGTTTTTAGTAATCAATCATGTAGTAACATTGTTTGTTCATTGCGCAATCAGCAGTAGCTAGGTACCAATTTTAACTGATTCTATTTTTACATATTCTTATTTTGAGTGAGTAAACTTATTTATCATGAACTTATTTGTTCAAACCTGCTCTGATTCAGGTGAAGGCGATTTTTTAGAACTTTATTGACCCCTTCCCCCCCCCCCCCCTGTTGTAACATGAATTATTAATTGTTTTATTTCATTTTTACAGTTTAAAACGCTACTTGCAGTTCAAGAGGATAGCGCTAGGGTTATGCTCTTGAATTATGAGATACACTCCACAAATTAAGTTTACAATTAATTTCACACAGTTTATCATTAAACATTTCTTCCTAAATTGTATTTTTAAATCCATATATTCTGAGAGTACTCTTTCGATTCAGATTCTTTTCTTATCACCCATTCATCGGGTGTAGGTCATAAGCCCCCCCGGTCATAAGCCCCCCCGGTCATAAGCCCCCCCCGGTCATAAGCCCCCCCGGTCATAAGCCCCCCCGGTCATAAGCCCCCCCCGGTCATAAGCCCCCCCCCGGTCAAGAGCCCCCCTGTTTTTAAATCCTTATTTACCTATATTATTAAATCCTTATTGACACTTTTGTAGTTCATTACTGATTAGACATAAAATATATGTATATCGGGGTTCGTGCCGCCCCCCGAACCCCCCCTGCCAGGTCATTAAACAATCATGAAGTGTGCAGTACGACAATCTAGCGGATACAACAAACTACATTAGCAACTCTCAGTTATTTCTATCTAAGTAGTTCTTCATTTGTTTAACTAGGTAAATAAGGATTAAAAAAACATGGAGGGGGGGGGGGTTCGTGACCGGGGGGCTTATGGCCTAGGGGGGCTCATGACCGGGGGGGCTCTTGACCGGGGGGGCTCTTGACCGTACCCCCATTCATCTAATCTTCCACCAGATTCTCTTTCACTTACATTTTTCATATTGCAGAGAACTCCTCTATTATGAACTCCTGTATAGTGAACCATCCTGAAGAGTAGAGTCCTGTAAGCAAACTTACCTATATAGTGGTCATATTTATAGTTTAGTCTGCCACAAATGACTATAAGTTTTCTATTCATCTCTACACACAGAGAAAGGATTAGTTTAATCAAATCATATTTGATTTGTTTTGACTACATTTTATGGTTTATCTGTGCGCCTACATACGTGGTGAGTTGCAGGTACTATTTAAAATGAGTTAAATTGACGTTGATTGAAACAACACATATGTGAGTTGATTATTTTTAATTCCCGAAGGTCACAACAACTACCTGTGATAGTCAAAACTACTCATGATGGTTGAACCAATTATATGTAATGGTTATAACAACTGCAGAACAAGGTTACATCAACTACTTGTGTATGTTTCTCCAATCACTCCTATGTGTTATACCAACTATTCTTATAGGTTATGCCAACTACTCGTGTAGATTATATCAACTACTCGTGTAGGTTATATCAACTACTCGTGTTGGTTATATCAACTACTAGTAAACTAAGTAAATATGGACAGTATGGTAATATGTCGTCAATGGTTGATCTTACACTGAGACCAAATTCTTCGGAACCAGTAAAACAAACTGGGTTTGCGCTGCGTTGGTCAGACGGCGGGTTTCAGGCGGTATGACTTCCGGTTATACTTTGTCAAGTAAATATATATCAACTATTAGTGTAGGTTGAAATCTCGGTCCGGTTAGCAGTAGCCAAACTTTTTACATGACTTTTCCAGTCACTATATTTACTCTATTAAATCATAATCTCGAGATATAGGTTCCGGTATCAATTAGATCAGACTATTTATTCTCAATGACCAAATCTAACATTTTCATTTATTTTATTCTTTTGTTTCTGTGATATGCATACTATTTTTATTTAAAAAAAAATTGATCACCTAGAGTCCTAGACTAATCATTGCTTTGCCGATGAATTGATATATGGCTATTAGTTGTAAAATAATAGATTAGATTGAATAACTAACTTCATAAGGTCAGTTTATAAATAAGTAGTTCGATGACGTAAATAACGTTACGTAGTGATAAATAGGTAGGCTAGATAAATTAAATAACCAGGCTAGACTTCAAAAACAAATGTTGATAAAATAAATCTTTGATATGCTACAATTATACTATAACTTAATGAATAATAATAAAGCCTTTGTCTTCTAAACCATATTTTAGTGCAATTAATCTTACTCATAGGCACTGATGTAGAAATATGCTATTATAGAATAATCAAAGTTAAATTGAAAACGAAATATAAACATTTAAGTTTTAGATTTATTATCTAGAAGTACAATTTGAATCCTCGTCACTGTCTGTTACGACTATAGGTTGCCAATTCCTGAAATAAGAGATTCGTATAGTAATATATATTGATGCTTAAATAAGTTAACATATAATAATCTAAAAAAATTAGTTTGGATATCATTTTACAAACTGGAAGGTAGTAATCAAAATTTATTATTATGAAAAGTTATATACTAATAATCAGCTCTTCAAATAACTACCTAGCCGCCAGTCTACCAATCCCGAAAATTTAAGAATATTTAGGAAGATATTTATCAATTAATTAATGGAATTAATTAATAATTAATAATCAATCAGCAGCGATAATACTATTTAGTGCATATAACGCTATCGTTTGCACTTGAACTAAAATGGTATTGAGGAGCGTTCACATTCAACACGTAACACACTTGAAACAAGATTTGAACTGTAAAGTGTCAACCGATTAATTGGCTTTGAGGAAAGCATTAGTTGCCAAATACTCATTTGATTGAACTCACACCTAAACTTAAAAAAGGTAGCGCCAACTCTCATAGTAAGTTAATTTATACACCAGATAAATAAGATTAACAGTCTTTGTGGGTTACATTATCACACTTTGTCATAGTTGTTTTAACTCACACCTAAACTTACAAAAAAGTAGCGCCAACTCTCATAGTAAGTTAATTCATACACTGCAGAATACATTGGATTAACAGTCTTTGTGGGTTACTATAACACACTATGTCATAGTTGATTTAACTCACACCTAAACTTACAGAAAAGTAGCGCCAACTCTCATAGTAAGTTAATTCATACACCAGATACATTGGATTAACAATCTTTTTCAGTTACTTCTACACACTCTGTCATAGTTGTTTTAACATATGTTCAAACTCCCAAAATGTAACTCTAACTCTCATAGGAAGTTGATTCAATCCATAAAATGATTTGAATTAACTATGTTTGGTGACACACCACGTCATAGTTGTTTTGACACACGTGAAAACATGAATGTAGTCCAACTAACTCACGTAATAAATTGATTCAAAGCATAAATTGTTGACCCATTAAATATGAGTAAACTTTTTTCTCTGTGTATATAGTAAATTAGTTGCATTTCATGGAGCAGGTGTTCTACCAGTGCAACTCCTCTATAATGAAGTCATGTGTAGTGAACCAGCCTCATTTTTTAGAGTTCTGAGAAATGAAAAACCGTATATAATTAGAAAGAAAATTTATTAGAAAATATTTTGTATACTCTACCATGAAAAGACTAGTTTTCTATTCATCTCTTTTATCCTACTATATAGTAGAGTAAAATCTCTATAGTGAACTAGTTGAAGTTCACTATAGAAGAGTTCAACTGTACTCAATTGGCCCAAATTTAAGACTTCCACATAATTCAATAATATTGGCAATGGGGATGTTTCTTTTATATTACAACTGATGAGATTGATGACAATAATTCATTGCGTCTCTTGTAGACATGTTGTACATTATTTAATTTACTCTTCTTATCCTTTGCCAAAAACTGAAACAATTATTGTACAGAAAATATTACATGGATGAAATATTTGAGATGAGAATAAAATACAAGTAATACCATCACAAGTTTTATTTTCATGGGACATACTTTTACAATTATAGTACAAATATATTACAGAAATAAAATGAATAGCTTAATTCTAGCAAATTAAATTAAATGATATCAAAGAAGTGTTGGAGTAATCTAACAACATTTAGTTTAAGTTTAGTTTGTTTTTCTTTGTTCTTTAATCTAACTTGACATCTTTTTGTTTCAGGTAAAGCTATCAGCTTATTTTCTAAAGCATATATTTCTTATCTTAATTTGCCTCTTTAAAAGAAAAACCTCTCTCGCTCCCACCCATTTCCTTCTTCTCCATGAAACTCTTATTGGTAAACAATTTTCTATTTTGTCCCATTTATTTATCTTGCTATTTGTTTAAATAGTTTGTAAAAGAGAAATTAAAGCCCGTTTGCTTATATACTTATGTTGGTAAAACAAATTGGTGTCTTTATTATTTAAATAAATATTTAATCCCATATCGATTTCTAACAAACATTATGCTAAATTATATATACCTCAGATACTTTAAGTTGTTAAAAGAAAATTACGAATACACCAAAGCTTTCAATACTAAAATAGCTCTAAGCAATTTGACTCCTGGTAGGTACAGTAAAACTCCTGAGTTGTGAAGCACTCGAGTAATGAAGGACCTGAGTTATGAAATGCACCTAAGTTATGAAGTATTTTCTATGTTTAAATTATAAAAAACTATATAAGTCATGATTTTTTGTCCTAGTTATCCCTCAAAGACCATAGTTTTCTCCAAAATCTGGTACTTCTTCAGAAACCTCCAAATTACCTAACAGCTCAACATCAACCAATTTCTTACACTTTCCAAGTGCATTCAGATTTGCAAGGGTTACGTTTGTTCCTTCATAAGATGCAAATTTCATAGTAACCGTATTTTTTTCTATGGCAGTTTGAAATAGTTCTGGCTCCTTTTACACAAATATAATGGACATATGGAACCATTTGTACGACTCTACTCATGTCACCAGCACTCTTCTTTAGCCAGGGTTGGAGAATTAACTTATCATTTGACATTTTGAGAAAGTCAATATCATCTTCGTCGAATTCACTGGTTGCTTACATCAAGTCTCAAATTACGGCAATTGAGAGGAATTAGCTGTTGACTCAAAAAATTAATCGACCGAAAGACTGCGAAGAATATTTATTATTCTATGGTTTATTCTACTGTTGCATATTGTATTACTGTATGGGGAGGTGTGTTCTGTTGTACCAGTAGGGGGGAAGAATTGCAACTGTTACAAACATCAATAGTTAAGAATCTTTTTTATGAATTTAGTAACCATGATATATGTATCTTTAGGGTGAATTCAATTTTAAAATTAATCGATATTTACAAACTATATGTTTCCATTTATATGTACAAACAAAACTACAAAATTAGGCCTATATCCTACACCCTTGAATGACTTAAATCTGAGAACGAATGATCATGTATATGAAACAAGGAACAGAGAAAATTTATACAAAAATTTCCTAGAGTGGAAAATATGAGAATAAATTTTAAATACATGTTCCCTGACATCTGAAATAGCATACCTGGTAATATAAAGAATGTTGGATCCTAAATTTTTAGTATTTAAGATTAACCAATTACTTTTTAAATCAGTATTGATTCATGTACATATTTTAGCTGCTTTTTTAAAACATTAGTATACATGGTAGATAATTATGATGGAAGTGTTAATTAGTTTCATTGCCCGAATGCCGTAGGCAATGTAAGGGCATGCTAGACTGAAATAAATTCATGTACCAGTTATTAATTGTAGTAGATTGTTTATGTATGTTGAATATGTATTATGTATTTTAGTCATGCAATAAAAGATTTATCATTTATCATGCTCTGTGTTTCTATTCAATATCCTTCTGATAAACTGATGTGTCAATTCAAGAGACTTCATCCGGAACTGGTGCGGCAAATCAGGAGACTCAATCCGGAACTGGTGCGGCAAATGAGGAGAATCCATCCGGAACTGGTGCAGCAAATCAGAACACTCCATCCAAAACTGGCGCGGCAAATCAGGAGACTCCATTTGGAACTGGTGCAGCAAATCAGGAGAATCCATCTGGAACTGGTGCGGCAAATCAGGAGAATCCATCCGGAACTGGTGCGGAAAAACAGGAGACTCCATCCAAAACTGGTACGTTAAAACAGGAGACGCCATCCGGAACTGGTGCGGCAAATAAGGAGGCTCCATCTGGAACTGACGTGTAGCATCAACAGACCACAAAGTCTATTGACTTGACACGTCAGTTCCGACTGGAGTCTCCTGATTTGCCGCAACAGTTCCAGATGCAGTCTCCTGATTTGCCACACCAGTTCCGGATGGAGTCTCCTGATTTGCCGCACCAGTTCTGGATGGAGTCTCCTGATTTGCCACACCAGTTCCGGATGGATTCTCCTGATTTGCTGCACCAGTTCTTGATGGAGTCTATATTAGATGCTAACCACGATACTAAAGTGTCAGTGCCCACCAAAGCACATTCTGCTCGTTTTAAGGCGCTGAGCTAATTGGTAGGCAGTGTGGTGAAAAAAGTGTGGTGAATAGTGGCACTGACCAGTGCTCGTGTAAAGGCCCCTTAAGGCAGAGTTGAGATGCAGGATCATTTGAGATATTGGCACATGAGAGGCGGAGAGTTGATTGTGGGCGTGGCGCTATTGCTGCAGTATCAAGTGTGCCACGATAGTGGTAGTGTATGAGTAGCTCTTAATTATGTGTGTATGATAAAATCCGTGCTATAAATGATTTACACATTGTCACAATATAATCAAGGTTTCAAATTTTGACAGTGTGTATATCTTTGTACCCTGCTAATGACTAACCTTTTAAAAGTTTCCATCCGATTAGAAACGGAACATGTTTAATCTAATTGCAAAATAATACTATAATATTATTATTAAATAATAATAGTACAAAATGTAAGAATTTTCCTATAAGAGTTAGAGAATCAAGCATAACTTTAACAAAAGAATTGAAACTTGTAAAAATGAAAAATAATATTAAAAACTCACGTCATACGTCAACCACAAGAACAACGTACATCCTGTTTGGTAACATTCTGTTCCAAAACGTTGCTCGAAATTACTCACTGATATCATACGTTAAACTTAATTCTCTTATTTAAATTTTTTTATTTAGTAATCTGAATGAGAGAATAATTATATTGTAAATAGATAGTTTATTATTTATTTATTGCCAAATTTTTATCATTTATTCAATTTAGGTCTGATACAAACCTACACTGTGAACGTATTCAATCTTGTGACCGGTAATACACGGCCACATGTGTACATAGGGGGTCTAGGACATTTCGTCCACGGACATTTCGTCCACGGACATTTCGTCCACGGACAATTCGTCCACGGGCATTTCGTACAACGGACATTTCGTCCACGGACATTTCGTCCACGAATTGCTTAATTTTGTAATTTACAGTGTATTACATTAATAGGCATGTATAAGTACATAATAATATTAAGTATAGAGATTTCCGGACAATTCCATATGAACACAAAAAAAAGGTTTACTCTTCGATTAATTATGAAATTAGACATAATAAACGGTTTGACTGTATATTTAAGTTATTTTCTCCTTTAATATTTTGCATAAATAATTAGTGAGTTATGAGTATCCAATAAATGGAACTGAAATAACAGGGTGAAGTGAAATAATTACAATATATAGGTAAATAATAATGATTATATATGGTTTTATTATGAGTCCAAAAATATGAAACAGTACAATAGCATGGACGGTTTTACGTTTAAATAATTAAAGGCAACACTAGATAGTACCAATATCTACCTATTTCTTTTATAACATAATTCATTATCAATCACTTGTTAAATAGTATATTATATACTTGTATCATGTATGATTTTTTTATTCAATCACTGTTAAGAAATGTGTTAATAAAAAAGTAATTTCTTTACCAATATTGCTTCTAATAACCTAATATTGTGGTGGGAAATCAGTATAACCCAGGTTCTGATATTATTCTACTATTGGCCTTATCTTGTGATCGATGTTAGTTACTATGATTCTATTAATCTATTCCTATATGGGTGTACTGAGATCTCACGTATGAAAGGGGTTAAATAAAAGGATTCGAAATGCAGCTATTTAATTTGGATGATAGATAATGACTAAATAAAGAATAACTATTATTTGTTTGTGAAGGTGGAGGATAATTAGGCATGGGAATACTAAGGATAGGCAAGATAGGGAAAGGGGTATATCCGTATAGGATTAGGGATTTACCATGTAGGTAAATAGGGATAGGGATAAAAGGGGTAGGGATAAATGGGGACCAGCTGTAATATAAAAATACACAAATGAAATAAATGGATGGCAATAAAGAAAATATGTAAAATAAATTATCACTCAACTATAAATAATCATGTTAACAAACTATAATCAATTAATTAACGATCATAACAAATAAACACTTACATGGTTTAATATATCACTCCTATTTATGACAGCGTAACAGATAGAGCTATGCACTATGTTTATTAGACTTTTAATAACCTTCTTTGGTCAGCTGTATTCTATTAGTGAACAGCTTTCGGTTCAATACATTTGGCTTTTAAAGTTCCGTCCTACTAGGTGTTTACTACAAAAATAGTACAAAACTATAGGAAGTGTAACAGTACTAGGATAGTTTTGGACCCTTTACAATATGAGTAATAATATTGATGTTTATTGTAGTTATTGTTATTATGTCTACTATTTTCTATGTTTATATACTCTAATAACTTCGAGACATGCCTCGCCATTATAACAGATTTTATAAGACAATGGAATAATAAAAGCGAGGCCTGCCTGTACATCATTAAAAAGTTTTCAGTTATATTATTTTACAGTTGCCGGCCAGTAGGAGCAGGAGAAGAAGATTACAATAAGAATTATGGCAAAGACCATGAATTTATAATTACCATCAACAAATGGTGTTTTCTACTTTTATATAGCAAAATATCTGTAAATAATGTTCAATATAAATTATAAACACATTATAAATATAATACAAAATAAAGCATTTCGTGGACGAATTGTCCGTGGGTGAAATGTCCGTGGACGAAATGTCCGTGGACGAAATATCAGTGCACGGTATATAGGACAGGGAAGTAACAGCATCACATGGTAAATATTTTCAGAAGTTAACATGTGACGTCACAAAAAACAACTATTGAAATCTGTTAATTATACTTAGAGAAGAGTATCACAAAACTGAATTGTAAATGTTAGAACATATGAGAGGAAAAAAATAATACTTAAAATCCTGTTAGCTTTTAAATTCTCCATGCTTGAAAGTTTAAGTAATATTCAATCAAAATTGCAAGTTAGAAAATTTACTTCATTGATAATTTACTTTATTTATCATGCAATTTGAATTAGATTCTCAATAATTACCGTATTTAACCAATGCTAGTTGTTCCTGATCATTGACAGTTAAAAAAAAAACATGGCCACTAACTCTTAATCCCACCGAGTGATGGCGCCACTTATCATTTAATATTTTTATAATAGCATTTCTTAGTGTAAGATATACATATATCTCATTTCATTATAAATATTTTCACATTCAGATTACTAAATCAAAAATTGATTATATAAGAGGAGTTTAATATTTGGTTTTAATGAATAATTTCGAGCAATGTTTTGGAGCAGAATGTTACCAAACAGGATCTACATTGTTCTTGTGGTAGGCTGTAGACATATGACGGTCAAAGCCGTTTTGTTTATCGTTTTCGATTAGAATCTTACCAAACAGGATGTACATTGTTCTTGTGATTGACGTATGACGTCAAAGCCTCTTTGTACATCCTTTTCGAAAATCTCCGCACTATAAAAGCCTGCTGTAATTCTCAATACCAATAATTTCGAATGTACATCTCAACAAGTGAGGTTCAAGCTGTCCCTTGGAGTCTCTAAGAATTGTGATATTGAGTCAAGAAGTTATGGAGAATAACGAAGATACAAACGTGAGTTTTATATTTTAAAATAATATTCAATGCAGATATTATTTTATTTGCATTGAATACAATGTTTTTATAATTTTTTATTCCTCTGTAAAAGAAAACGTTGCTTCTCTGACTTTTTAAGGAAAATTTTCAGTTGAGTTGCACCGATATTAATGTTTAGTTTGATAATATTATCGATGTTCATCGATATTTTGAAATGATTTTATTGTCTGGAAAATCACTTTTCAGAAAAAATATATATACATTTTCAGAAAAAGATTTCAAAATTTTAACTACCTGCAATACTTTAGATTTGAGGACATTGGAATCAATTTTTATTTATAATCAGAAGCCCCAACTCAATTCACACGGGGCTTTTACGGAATTATTTATTTTAAAATGATTTATTTTTGTAATTTATTTTCATTTCGTTATGTATTTATTTATATTGTAATTAAAGATAGAATTAAGTTTTATTTATAAATAGTCTGTATCCTAGATAGGAGATTAGAGTATATAAATTGTGTATCTTTTAGGTTAAAATTAGGTTTCCTGAGGATGATTTTTGAATAAATCGAAAGCTTGAAAAGAAAATGGCAGTTTTTATTATTTCTCTTGTTTTACATTTTATTTTGAAAATCACTTTGCTATACTTTTGTTTTAATGTTTGTAACTTTGAATGTTGAGTTCAAACGAAGGCAAAGAGTCTTACCTTTTTCAATTGGGCATTTGCCTGTAAGAACAAGAGTGAAGGAAAGCAATTTATTATAAGTACAGTTTTCTTCTAAGATAAGTCTATGAGGAAGAAGAATATGTTTGATATGTAGAAAATATTTGAAAGCCAGGCAGTAGCTCTGTTGATTCAATTCGGACAATTCCTCGGTATTCCCATCTTTTGAGTTAAGTAGAAAGGAAGTAGAATTTAATCCTAAGCAACAAAAGGTATAATGGGGGCACTAGATGCCATTCAAGCCTGTAATCTGATAACGAAACCATATTGGTACTATGTGTACAATTTCACCGAAAAAAGGACAATTATTTACTTTAAAAAAAAATCGATTTTTTTTTTCAGATTTCAGGGAGTCGGTTCCTCTAAAAGATTATTGTTTGTATATATTACTTATTCATTAACTAATAATTATTTGTTCCAATTCCAGACCAATATGATGGATCTTTTGCCAAATGAAATGGTCATCAAGATCTTCGAGCATTTCGAAAACATGACTGATCTTTCAACTCTGCCTAAAGTGAACCATCGTTTCAACGAACTCAGTAAACTAAAATGCTACAGGAACCATTTGCTAATAGAGGTGAGTCTTTAGAACATATATAAATAAGTACAATAAAATAATTTTGTTCAATCATTCAATGAAGTGATGGTAAATCGCTGGGTCAAAATACAGGGTGAGTCAAAAAAAAAAAAATGACCCAAATTTGATTCGATATATCTCAGAAACTATCAACGTTATGATTTTTCTAAAATTAATTATTTGTTCGTCTACTTTTTTACATAAATGGTATAAATTCAAAACTATTCATACATCAATATTGATGCTACAGTGATTATAAGTATGCTTGCACACAATCATAAAGTTACGAAGATTGTTTTTGATTACAGAAAAACACAATAATCCTTTATATTAATAACATATCATTATCAACCCATTATAAAAAATATATTTAAGCTAAATTTTTTCCTCACTATCTACCGACTCCTTCCATATGTCCTCCATTTCTTCCCGAATTATCTAATTCAATCCATATTCTCATTGCTACCATAACGATCGCTGTGCGACTTTACCTAACTGATGTGTTCAACAATCGCATTATTGCACTAATCTATGCAAATGAGTGACCACCAAGATCACTGGACATGACACCAGGTGATTTTTTCTTATTTGGAAATTGAAGAGTAAGAGTACTCAACTGCGCTTGTGAAATTAAACGACTTGAATGAGAGAATCACAAGTGAAGAGAATTTAATCTAAGAAAATTCTACATATATTTTAAAGTCATGGCAGCAATGAGAACAAGGATTGAATTATGTCAAGAAATGGAGGACATGTGTAGAAATTAAAGAAGGAATTAAGACTAAATATTCATTTAATAATGGTTTGTTAATGATATATTGTTAAGGATAGTTGTGTTAGGTATTTTTGTTAGAAAAAAATAGTTTTTTTTTGTAATTTTTCTGCTTGTACGCAAACATACTTTTGACACAGTTTAATATAATCTCTATAGCATCAATATTGAATGATGAACATTTTTTTTCACCATATATTGTAAGAAAGTAGACGAACACAACGGCATGTTTAGAAAAATCATACCGTTAGTAGTTTCTGAGATATATCAAATCAAAGATGGGTTACTTTTTTTTGACCCAACCTGAGGACAAAATGCCTAAAGACAAAATGCCTAATGTACAAAATATATGAATATAGAATATAAAAATAGTAAAATAATGACGTGAATGAATGTTGGAAAGATACTATAAGAATAAAGTCCATTTTAAAATAAGAGGTGATATATATGTAATGGAATTATTATCGGTAAGTAGCAATAATATACATCATATTTTAATAAACCTAATTGAACATGTAAAACCTAAGTATACAATACATACTTCGTCTCACTTACAATTCATAAAGGATACAATAATATTTTTTTCCAACGAAACTTCTAGTATTAGGTAATTAAATAATACAAATATCGACGTTTTCTTTATAAAGGATAAAGGAGATATAATTACAATGCAATTGCATGTTATAGGTAGTTTAACCGTTATGCATTTTGCCGTTAGGCATTTTGTCCGTTATGCATTTTGTCCGTTATGCATTTTGTCCGTTGGGCATTTTGGCACAGGCATTTTGTCCGTAGACCTTTTGTCCGTAAGCATTTTGTCCGCTCACGCTATAAAGCACCTCAATACTTACAAAAATTCTTCCAAAAAGTTTTTTGTACATAAGGCTATAATGAGCATAATAGTCTCTTTTCCGAGTCAATTTAATATTTTAAAATTTGTTCTTTACTTTGTTTTCTGATGCTAAAATCTGTAATATCAATTTAATTTGAAAGGGACCTATTGTTCAATTATTTATTCAAAAATTGTATAGGATGCTTGCTGACAAAACTTTTTAAAATTGTGTATTATGGCTGAGGGCTCTTCATAACTCAAAATATTAATATTATATATAATGTTCCCTGAAGTATGTGTGTTGCTGGGAAATGGCTAAACAGTTTTTCTCATGGTTACAGATATTACATCAATGTTTTCTATTCGGCCCTCTTATTTAAACATACATACAACTAAACAGTTTTTCAATAGAAATATAGATGCTGCCAAAATCTGATTTTCTAACCGATTCATTCCCCATCAGGACAATGAAATTGCTGCCTACTGCGAGGAAGAATTTAACATGAAAATAGTGGCCGAAATTAATAAGCCCAGGGATTTAAAAGCTGTGACTTTTATAACTTCCCTTGCAACTGGTCGTGATTTGACTACTCTATATGAGAGTTTAATCATACAGAAGTTGAGAAGAAACAGAGAGCAGGAAATCGACGAAATGGACATTGACAGGCTCTCAATGATTACTGATGAGTTTTCTCTAACTACCTATCTCAAGAAGAGTGCTGGTGACATGAGTAGAGTCGTACAAATGGTTCCACCTGCTCGGGATATTACTGCAAAGGGAGCACCAAAACTATTTCTATCTGCGATAGAAAAAAGTACGGATAGTTTGATTAATGCTACTTATGAAGGAACAAACGTTACCTTAGCACATCTACACGCTCTAGGGGAGTGCAAGCATTATTTATGTATTGTTGAGCTGACAGGTAATTTGGTAGTTTCTGAAGAAGTACCAGACAGCTTTCAAAATATTCAAGCTCAGGTTATTACGTTGAAAGGGAATTTCCATTGCCCTTTTGTTGCCGATCTTTTTTTCAGCGAAAATCTTGTTGTTTTTACAGTTTGTTACAGTACCATCGCAGGGTTCAAAAATGAACTCCTCACCAAATGTACTAAATTAGAAAGTCTCAAAATCAACATGGAGTCAGAAAGAGAGAATATACCAAATGATCAGGTAGCTGCTTCTATCATAGAATTGGTAAATACAGTTAAGTTCCACGAAACATTAATGTTTATTCACATCTATAATGTAAACCAGTCTATACCGAACTCTCTTCATGAACCTCTTTCTGTGTGCCTTGAGTCATTTCCGGAGAGTATGATAATTACCGATAGAGTTATTATTGGTGGTCCTGCTATTTTAATAATACTTAAAAGATAACATTTAATTTCTTTCAATATTCAAATGTAAACTAAAATTATGGAGAAAAGAGAATTCAGTAACATACTCTTTGTTGAAATAATTTTCGAAAAATATTGTCACTCTTTTTTTATCAATTATCAAATAAGATAATATTTTGTCACACAAAATTCATTTACTAAATATACATTGTCTGAAAATATTGAACATTTTCTGCTCGTTTTTATTATTGTTTTGAAAGCTTTGCGGTATTTGTAACTTTCTTTTATCAATATAAATTATCAGAAGAGCATTTCATTCAATATAATTTGCTAGAATTAAGCTATTCATTTAATTTCTGTAATATATTTGTTCTATAATTGTGAAAGTATGTCCCATGAAAATAAAACTTGTGATGATATTACTTGTATTTTATTCTCATCTCAAATATTTCATCCATGTAATATTTTCTGCTAAATATTTGTTTCAGTTTATTTATGAATTTCTGCGGAGTTGACAAAGAAATGAACACAAGAAGTTGAGATGGTAAAGCAACCTTAAACCTTCACATTGAAAACTAAATGATCTGAAAAATGATTTGTAGTGTAACAGAACATTCTATTAATACAAATGTTAGTTCTCAAGCGCTCTATCCTGAAGCTGTCTGTGGTGAATGAAAGAGAAAGGGAGTGGCGTTACTTTCTGACTAATTCTTCCACTCCCTTGTATTTCATATCCTTTTCCTTAAAAAAAATACGTATGTTATGCGTTATGGATAACTTTTCTAATTCTCTATTATCTTAAAATTTTCAAATTAGTCGTTGTGTACCCAAACCAATTTTAAAATATCTATAAACATACGTAAAATAAGGATACTCCATTCGGAGTCTATTGATTTGACACATAAGTTCCGAATGGAGTCAATTGATTTGACACATCAGTTCCGGGTGGAGTTTCTTGATTTGACACATCAGTTCCGGGTGGAGTCTCTTGATTTGACACATCAGTTCCGGGTGGAGTCTCTTGATTTGACACATCAGTTCCGGGTGGAGTCTATCGATTTGACACATCAGTTCCGGGTGGAGTCTCTTGATTTGACACATCAGTTCCGGGTGGAGTCTCTTGATTTGACACATCAGTTCCGGGTGGAGTCTCTTGATTTGACACATCAGTTCTGGTTGGAGTCTCTTGATTTGACACATCAGTTCCGGGTGGAGTCTCTTGATTTGACACATCAGTTCCGGGTGGAATCTCTTGATTTGACACATAAGTTCCGAATGGAGTCTCTTGATTTGACACATCAGTTCCGGGTGGAGTCTCTTGATTTGACACATCAGTTCCGGGTGGAGTCTCTTGATTTGACACATCAGTTCCGGGTGGAATCTCTTGATTTGACACATCAGTTCCGGGTGGAGTCTCTTGATTTGACACATCAGTTCCGGGTGGAGTCTATCGATTTGACACATCAGTTCCGGGTGGAGTCTCTTGATTTGACACATCAGTTCCGGGTGGAATCTCTTGATTTGACACATCAGTTCCGGGTGGAGTCTATCGATTTGACACATCAGTTCCGGGTGGAGTCTCTTGATTTGACACATCAGTTCCGGGTGGAGTCTATCGATTTGACACATCAGTTCCGGGTGGAGTCTATCGATTTGACACATCAGTTCCGGGTGGAGTCTCTTGATTTGACACATCAGTTCCGGGTGGAGTCTCTTGATTTGACACATCAGTTCCGGGTGGAGTCTCTTGATTTGACACATCAGTTCCGGGTGGAGTCTCTTGATTTGACACATCAGTTCTGGTTGGAGTCTATCGATTTGACACATCAGTTCTGGTTGGAGTCTCTTGATTTGACACATCAGTTCCGGGTGGAGTCTCTTGATTTGACACATCAGTTCTGGTTGGAGTCTCTTGATTTGACACATCAGTTCTGGTTGGAGTCTATCGATTTGACACATCAGTTCCGGGTGGAGTCTCTTGATTTGACACATCAGTTCTGGTTGGAGTCTCTTGATTTGACACATCAGTTCTGGTTGGAGTCTCTTGATTTGACACATCAGTTCCGGGTGGAGTCTCTTGATTTGACACATCAGTTCCGGGTGGAGTCTCTTGATTTGACACATCAGTTCTGGTTGGAGTCTCTTGATTTGACACATCAGTTCCGGGTGGAGTCTCTTGATTTGACACATCAGTTCCGGGTGGAGTCTCTTGATTTGACACACCAATTCCGGATGGAGTCTATCGATTTGACACATCAGTTCCGGGTGGAGTCTCTTGATTTGACACATCAGTTCCGGGTGGAGTCTCTTGATTTGACACATCAGTTCTGGTTGGAGTCTCTTGATTTGACACATCAGTTCCGGGTGGAGTCTCTTGATTTGACACATCAGTTCTGGTTGGAGTCTCTTGATTTGACACATCAGTTCTGGTTGGAGTCTCTTGATTTGACACATCAGTTCTGGTTGGAGTCTCTTGATTTGACACATCAGTTCTGGTTGGAGTCTCTTGATTTGACACATCAGTTCTGGTTGGAGTATACTAAACTAGTTTCATTTTATTTATTTATCACTGTCTTAAATTAGTATTGGAATTTTCTGTCTTGGAAAACTCTGTCCCGGGAAAACTATTTCGGAAAACTCTAGGCTACAGGAAAATAGTCTAGCAATATACTACCTTCTATTATGTTACTTTAAATTAAAATAAATTTTTCTGCATAATCTGATACTGAAATTACCAAACAACAATATTAACAAACTTGTAAATAATATATGTACAACTCTGCAGTAAAAACAACAAATTGTAAGAATTTTCCTAGAAGAGTCAGAAAAGCATAACTTTAACATAAGAATTGAAACTGTAGTAAAAAAAGAATATTAAAAAACTCACGTTAATATCTCCGTTATTCTCCATTACTGTTTTGACTCAACCTCTCTTGTTGAGATGTACTTTCGAAATTATTGGTCTTGAGAATTACAGCCGGCTTATGACGTCATACGTCAACCACAAGAACAACGTACATCCTGTTTGGTAACATTCTGTTCCAAAACGTTGCTCGTAATTACTCACTGATATCATACGTTAAACTTAATTCTCTTATTTAAATTTTTTTATTTAGTAATCTGAATAAGATAATAATTATATTGTAAATAGATAGTTTATTATTTATTTATTGCCAAATTTTCATCATTTATTAAATTTATGCCTAATACAAAACTACACTGTGAACGTATTTCAATCTTGTGACTGGTAATACACGGCCATATGTGTACATAGGACAGGGAAGTAACAACATCACATGGTAAATATTTTCAGAAGTTAACCTGTAACGCCACGGAAAAAATTTATTGAAATCTGTTAATTATACATAGAGAAGTATTCAAATACTGAATTGTAAATACTAGAACATTTGGGAATAGAAATATCAGATTTGAAATCCTGATAGTTTTTAAATTCTCCATGCTGGAAAGTTTGAGTAATATTCAATCAAAAGGGCAAGTTAGAGAAATTTATTTCATTGATAATTTACTTTTCAAAACAACATAAGTAGCACTCAATACACTCTTCAATGCCATTAGCAAAATTCGTTATTACGTTCTGCAACATATACAGGAGCAATAAATTCAAAACAGATATTTTTTATTGTGTGACATTAATTCGGGAGCACTATAATTGCGTGACATTAGATCGGGAGCACTATAATTGCGTGACATTAGATCGGGAGCACTATAATTGAGTGACATTAGATCGGGAGCACTATAATTGCGTGACATTAGATCGGGAGCACTATTATTGTGTAAAATTAGATCGGGAGCACTATAATTGCGTGACATTAGTTCGGGAGCACTATAATTGAGTGACATTAGATCGGGAGCACTATAATTGCGTGACATTAGATCGGGAGCACTATAATTGCGTAACATTAGATCGGGAGCACTATAATTGCGTGACATTAGATCGGGAGCACTATAATTGCGTGGCATTAGATCGGGAGCACTATAATTGAGTGACATTAGATCGGGAGCACTATAATTGCGTGACATTAGATCGGGAGCACTATAATTGCGTAACATTAGATCGGGAGCACTATAATTGCGTGACATTAAGTCGGGAGCACTATAATTGCGTGGCATTAGATCGGGAGCACTATAATTGCGTGACATTAGATCGGGAGCACTGTAATTGCGTGACATTAGATCGGGAGCACTATAATTGCGTGACATTAGATCGGGAGCACTATAATTGCGTGACATTAGATCGGGAGCACTATAATTGAGTGACATTAGATCGGGAGCACTGTAATTGCGTGACATTAGATCGGGAGCACTATAATTGCGTGACATTAGATCGGGAGCACTATAATTGCGTGACATTAGATCGGGAGCACTATAATTGCGTGACATTAGATCGAAGCACTGTAATTGCGTGACATTAGATCGGGAGCACTATAATTGCGTGACATTAGATCGGGAGCACTATAATTGCGTGACATTAGATCGGGAGCACTATAATTGAGTGACATTAGATGGGAGCACTATAATTGCGTAACATTAGATCGGGAGCACTATAATTGCGTGACATTAGATCGGGAGCACTATAATTGCGTGGCATTAGATCGGGAGCACTATAATTGCGTGACATTAGATCGGGAGCACTGTAATTGCGTGACATTAGATCGGGAGCACTATAATTGCGTGACATTAGATCGGGAGCACTATAATTGCGTGACATTAGATCGGGAGCACTATAATTGCGTGACATTAGATCGGGAGCACTATAATTGAGTGACATTAGATCGGGAGCACTGTAATTGCGTGACATTAGATCGGGAGCACTATAATTGCGTGACATTAGATCGGGAGCACTATAATTGCGTGACATTAGATCGAAGCACTGTAATTGCGTGACATTAGATCGGGAGCACTATAATTGCGTGACATTAGATCGGGAGCACTATAATTGCGTGACATTAGATCGGGAGCACTATAATTGCGTGACATTAGATGGGAGTACTATAATTGCGTGACATTAGATGGGAGCACTGTAGTTATACCTGATCATTATCAGTTGAAAACAAACAAGGCCCCTACCTCTAACCCACCACGTGATGGCGCCTGTTATCATTTAATATTTTTATAATAGTATTTCTAAGTGTAAGATATACATATATCTCTTTTCATTATAAATATTTTCACATTCAGATTACTAAATCACAAATTTGATTTAATAAGAGGAGTTTAATATTTGATTTTAATGAATAATTTCTAGCATTGTTTTGGAACAGAATGTTACGAAACAGGATCTACATTGTTCTTGTGGTAGGCTGTAGACATATGACGGTCAAAGCCTCTTTGTTTATCTTTTTCGATAAGAATCTTACCAAACAGGATGTACATTGTTCTTGTGGTTGACATATGACGTCAAAGCCTCTTTGTACATCTTTTTTCGACCATCTCCGCAGTATAAAAGCGGCTGTAATTCTCAAGACCATTCATTTCGAATGTACATCTCAACAAGTGAGGTTTAAGCTGTCCCTTGGAGTCTCTAAGGATTGTGATATTGAGTCAAAAAGTTATGGAGAACAACGAAGATACAAACGTGAGTTTTATATTTTAAAATGATATTCAATACAACTGTTGTGTTCTTTTATAAGTTTCAATTCTTTTGTTAAAGAAAACGCTGACTTTTTTAGGGAACTTCGTAATTTCTACAGCAGAGTTGCACTGATATTAATGTTTAGTTTGGTAATATTATTGATGTTCATCGATATTTTGGAATATTTTTATTGTTTGGAAAATCACTTTGCTATACTTTCCACATCTGTAGAATGTTTGTAACTTTTAATGTTGAGTTCAAACGAAGGCAAAGAGTCTTACCTTTTTCAATTGGGCATTTGCCTGTAAGAACAAGAACGAAGGAAAGCAATTTATTATAAGTACAGTTTTCTTCTAAAATAAGTCTAAGAGGAAGAAGAATATGTCCGATATGTAGAAAATATTTGAAAGCCAGGCAGTAGCTCTGTTGATTCAATTCGGACAATTCCTCGGTATTCCCATCTTTTGAGTTAAGTAGAAAGGAAGTAGAATTTAATCCTAAGCAACAAAAGGTGCTGGATAGATAATCTTTAAGAGACATCTATACTCACTATCCAGCAAAAGAGACATATATACCCTCTTGCCTTAAGGGGACCGTCTCCCTAAATTACAAAAAAAAGTTTATCAATTTATATACAAATTTGAAATTTACATGGATAATGCAATTATTCAAATAGGGTATTTTTATTTAAGATTTTTTCTACTTCTCCCCCACCCCCGAAAACCCCCCAAATAGAGGGGTACTTTCAAAAGGCATCAACTCATACAGTTTTTGAGCTAGATACATGGGGTTAGTTTCATCTTGTTGAGAACACAGTTGTCTACAAAGTTACAGAGTTATTTATTTTTCAAATAAGTCTAAGAAAAATTGTAAAATAAGTTTTTCAAATTTTTTTCAAACACATTGATTTTTTCATATATTTCATTATATACCTCCTCACACATTGAGAATTTTTTGAAAAAAGCTTGTAAATGAGCAATTCAATTATGAAGTAAATGAAACAAACTCAATGTCTCTAGCTCAAAATGTATTAGTTGATGTTTATTGCATTCGAAAAAATAAGTTTTCATGAAAACTAATTTACTGATTTTTTCTGGAAAAAAGTTGTCCAACTCAAATAGTCCTGGTTCTATAACTTAGCGTGGAGACTCTTGTATGGGTGTTGTGTCCTCTTTCTATTTAACAAATCATTTGATGTGAGATTAAATAAACCCTCAATACCTGTGCTGACAGGTCTTTTGACAGACCCTACATGAATAACATACAATATTGTCCATCTGTTTATGAAGTACTTCTAGATTATTTTCACCTCTAATATTTTTACCTCGTTTTCCGAGTGACTGTAAGACATCATTTTATGCAAAGAAATATTCGATTTTTTTCTCCAGATTTCAGGGAGGTGGTTCCTCTAAAGATTATTGTTTGTATATATTAAATATTTATCATCTAACAATTATTTGTTCCATTTTCAGACCAATATGATGGATCTATTGCCTAATGAAATGGTCATCAAGATCTTCGAGCATTTCGAAAACCTGACTGATCTTCTAACTCTGCCTAAAGTGAACCATCGTTTCAACGAACTCAGCAAACTAAAATGCTACAGAAACCATTTGCTAATAGAGGTGAGTCTTTAGAACAGGGATAAATAAATACAATAAAATTAGATGTCTCTAGACAAAGTTTTGTTTAATCATTCATTGAAAAGATGGTAAATCGTTTATTTATACAAGATTCTCAATAAAATATTCCGTAAATGGGGATACTCAAATGAAGAGCGGTGATGTGCCTTTTTCCCCTCTAATGTCATTAAATCTTCTTTTATTTTGTCTATCATTAATTAAAGTGACAAAACTGCTGTAAGAATGGTCCTATAGTATCCATGTATAGTTTATTCTATTAATGTGTTGTATATTGGCTACTATATAGGACAAAAGACCTAAAGATAAAATGCCTAATGTACAAAATATATGAATACAGAATATAAAAATAGTAGAATAATGACGTGAATGAATGTTGGAAAGAGAATAGACGAATAAAGTCCATGTTTAAATAAGAGGGCCAAATAGAAAACATTGAAGTGATATCTGTAATGAAATTATTTTCGGTAAATAGGAATAAAATACATTATATTTTAATAAACCTAATTGAACATCAAATAATATTTAAATATATGTTAACACGTTTTCTAAAAACAGTGAAATTACTTAAGTTGTTTGAGATTTTATAAGAAACTATTAACGAAACTATAGATAGAAGATGTTTATGAGTTGCTATAAACATTGTTGTTGTTTGATGTTGTTAATGAATAGGACAATAATTCATAGGACAGTACGTTAATTATTACCGTACTGTCCTATAGTTCACTTTCGCTAGGTAGCATGATTTCTGTTCGAGTGCAGCACAATCATTTGACTTGTTATGGTTAGATGTTTACAAACACTATAATTTTTCACGTTAATTATTGGGTTCATCAACCATTTGATATTCGATAGTTTCCCTATAGAAGACCCTATGGATTGAAACTTGAATGTAGTCCTGTTTCACATTAATATGTATAGGTTACTCTCGAAGCTCTGATTTTTCCCAGTCAATTTAATATTTTAAAATTTGTTCTTTACTTTCTTTGCTAATGCTAAAATCTGGAATATCAATTTAATTTGAAAGGGACCTATTGTTCAATTAATTATTCGAAAATTGTATAGGATGCTTGCTGGCAAAACTTTTTAAAATTGTGTATTATGGCTGAGGGCTCTTCATAACTCAAAATATTAATATTATATATAATGCTCCGCGAAGTATGTGTGTTGCTGGGAAATAACTAAACAGTTTTTTACAGATATCACATAAATGTTTTCTATTCGCCCCTATTAATTAATCACACAAACAACTAAACAGTTTTTCTATATATATATAGTAGTTGATTAAATCTGATTCTCTAACCGATTCAATCCCCAACAGGACAATGAAATGGCTGCCTTCTCCTTGGAAGAATTCAACATGAAGATGCAGGTTGAAATTAAAAAATGCAGGGATTTAAAAGCTGTGACTTATATAGCTTCTCTTAGATTTGGTTGTGATAGGACTTTTCAAGATCGTAATAGTTTAGTCATAAAGACTTTGAGTAGAATCTTTAAGCATGAAATCGACGAAGATTTTCAGTGTTTTTCAGTGTCTAATTATGATTTTACTCTCACTTCTTATCTCAAGAAGAGTGCTGGTGACATGAGTAGAGTCGTACAAATGGTTCCATCTGCCAAGGAAATTAGGGCAAAAGGAACACCAAAAACATTTCTTTATGCGATAGAAAATAGTAAGGATACTTTGTGTCATGCTAATTATGAAGGTACAAACATAAACTTTGAACATCTAAATGCTCTTGGAATGTGTAAGAAATTATCTGTTGTTCAGCTGACAAGTAATTTGGAAGTTTCTGAAGAAGTACCAGAAAGCTTTCATAATATTCAAGCTAAGATAATGACTTTGGAAGGGAATTTCCATTGCCCTTACGTTGCCAATTTTTTTTCCAGCAACACTCTATTGTTGTTGACAGTATATTACAGTACCATTGCAGGGTTCGAAAAGGAACTTTTCACCAAATGTACTAAACTTGGCACTCTCAAGATCAACATGGAGTCAGAAAAAGAGGACAGACAAAATGATCAGGTAGCTGCTTCTATCATCGAACTGGTAGAAACACTAAAACACCACAAAACATTAGTGCGTATATTCATCTATAATGTAAACCAATCTATACCGAACTCTCTTTATGAACCTCTTTCTGTGTGCCTAGAGTCATTTCCGAGTAGTAGAGTTAAGTTGGTTGGTCCTGCTATTTTAATAAGACTTAAATGGTAACAATTCATTTCTTTGATTATTCAAATGTGAACTAAAATTGTAAAGAAAGGAGAATTTAGTAACATACTCTATGTTGTAATAATTTGCCAAAATATTGTCACTCATTTTTTCTTAAACTCCTAGTAACAATTAATTAAAGATAAGTTTTTGTCACACAAAATTCATTTACTAAATATTCATTGTCTGAAAATATTGAACATTTTCTGCTCATTTTTATTATTGTTTTGAAAGCTGTGCTGTAAAGGTAACTTTCTTTTATCAATATAAACTATCAGAAGAGCATATCATTCAATATAATTTGCTAGAATCAAGCTATTCATTAATTTCTGTAATATATTTGTACTATAATTGTGAAAGTATGTCCTATGAAAATAAAACTTGTGATGGTATTACTTGTATTTTATTCTCATCTCAAATATTTCATCCATGTAATATTTTCTGCTAAATATTTGTTTCAGTTTATTTATGAATTTCTGCGGAGTTGACAAAGAAATCAACACAAGAAGTTGAGATGGTAAAGCAACCTTAAACCTTCACATTGAAAACTAAATGATCTGAAAAATGATTAGTATTATAACAGAACATTCTATTAATACAAATGTTTATCCCTAGGGACTCTATCCTGAAGCTGTCTGTGGTGAATGAAAGAAAAGGAGAGTTGGGTCCCTTGGTCCCCGAACTGTTGGAATTTGGTTACACTTTTTTCATATTTACCATATTTCATAATTTAATTCAACGCTATTTGCAGTTTAAGATGATAGTGCTAACTACGAGGTCTTAATTAAGGTAATTTTTGCACGAAGCGATTATTGCGATGATCGCTCAGCGATGATCGCCCAGCAATAGAAATACATTGAAATAGTGTCCAGCGATAATCGCTCGTTTCAAAACAGCTCCATAGAAATAACATTAAAGTAGGAGCGATAAACGCTGGACAGTGATCACTGAGTGATGATCTCAACAATCGCAGGATGCGAAATGTACCTTTAGACTTTTGTGTCAGGAAAGATCGTAGTTCAATAAAGATTTTTAGTTCAATGAAGATGTTTTAATATATTTGATACCGTATTTTCTGTCTATTTCATTACTAAAACGCTTTCGTTTATATCTCTGTTTTATTCATTTGAGTGCTGCATCGCTAATCTAAAAATGTATCAGAACGATGAGTTGTCTCTTTCTGGTTACTATTTTAGAAAGGATAAATGAAGATTTTATGAGTCAATTAGAAAGAGTTCTGATGCAGTATAATCAATGGTATTATCTACAATAAGATACACTACTCTCGCCAATTTCTGGTTTCAAAAGCCATCTGGATTCAAAAGCAGGAACTAGAATTGAAATATATTAAGGACAATCGAATTATGTTGTGTGCGTGACGCATAACAGCAACACTTGAAATCATATTTAAAACAATTAAAGGTAAATTTTCTAAAAAAAGTTATTAATTTGCATTAAATCAATTATTTAACTTTCTAAACCCCTAATTTTCTCTTGTTCCCTTGCATATGGCACGTTACAAATCACTCAATTGTCGCAACCTATCAATATTGGTATTCCTAGTAGGGTAGGTATTGAAGAGTTAAGCTTTATGAGATGTTGTCACAAATCGAGTGATTTGTGACCGTGACGTTAACAAGGCAACGCAAATAAATAGAAAATTAAGGTTAAGCAGTGTGAATACCATGAATGGATTCATCTCTGTTTATTATAATGGAAATAAATAAACAGTTTTAATAGTGTTACGTTATTCAATTTTCTTAAATATGATTTAAGAGTGTTGCTTTTATGACGTCACACAAACAACATACCTCGATTGTCCTCCTATATTTCAATTCTACTCCCCGCTTTTGTAACCAGGTGGCAGAGAAAATAGAAATTGTCGAGAGTAGTGTATCTTCTTATGGTATAATATCTTTGGTACAATGGTATCAACAATCTATCGAAACAGTTTCCAAATATCTTTAATTTAGATATGTTTTCTTATATCGCATTTGGTGTCTATTCCATTACTAAAACAATTTCGTTTTATATCTCTTTTTTTATTTCTTTGAGTGTTGCATCGCTAATCTCAAAATGTATCTGAACGGTACAAAGAGATCTATTATATATTTTTTTTTTTCGATATCGAAAGTGTAGAGCACGTGGAATATAAGATATGTTTATTGAACTATGTTTGCTGTGATGCTAATATCAGGGGTTTTGAGTTCAATCATATTATTCTTGAAGAAAATATCGAATTACAACAATAACAATATACAGAAGAGGAGTATAAGCCCTTTTCAAGATGTGAGCTCAATTTTCACAATGTGAGATTTGGGATCTCAGCTTATCGAAGACTTCTTTCGAGCTGTTGGCCTACAGACTCAATTTGATGGAATAAATAAAAACTGAATACATTTGGATACGTTGACTTTTAGATGATCCACAGAATTATTATTTTTACGCAAAATCGATTTTTTCAAATTTCTGCAGCAAAACCAAGGTCATTTTCAGACTCAGAGCTTGAAAATTAGTCTGATTCAGCTGGAAAACTCTGAACGAATTTCAAAAAATATTATTTTGTTACCCAGTGTAATTACCAAAAAATTACCTACACTTTTGCCATAAACGTTTTATTGTATTTTTTATTAAAAATGTATCAATAGAAATCCATAATAAATTTTGAAAATTAAAACCTCTCGCTCTCATAATTAAACAATGATAAACATGCGTGCACAATTACGAAATAGCAATTTTGAACTGATGTTTGTGTACGATACCTAGTAGGTGATGTGCCATAAAAATTTTTGGTCATCAAAATATCATCTAATTGTCAGTACTTTCATTATAATTCTTGTATCCCTACTGTGCATATACTAATTAGTTTAAATCATCTTGTTTCATAGTTCGAAGTGGTTTCTCTCAAAAAAGTAGAATACTTTTAAGGTGACTGTCTCCATAAAATAAAATATAGTTTATTAAATAATGTACAAAATTAAAATTTTCAGGGTTAAAGCAACTACTCAAATGGAGTATTTTTTATTTGTTTTTTGTTTTCGTCTTTGCCCTTTTCATTCCCCACCCCCAAAAATCCCTCAAATAGGGAAGTATTTTCACAAGGCATCAACTCTTACTTTTTTCTAGCTAGGTACATAGTTTCATCTTTTCAAAATTTAGTTTCCTCCGAAGATACAGAGCTATTTATTCAATTTAGTCTCAAAAAAACTGTAAAAGAATCTTTTTCTAATTATTTTTCAAAAACATTGATTTTCTTTCATATATCTCATTATAACTCCTCACACATTGAGAAATTTGAAAAAAACTCGTGTAACTTTGTGAGCAATTCATTTATGAAGAAAATAAAACAAATTCCATGTCTGTAGCTTAAAAACTGTAGGAGTTGATGCCTTTTTAAGTCGAAAAAATGAACTTTTCAGGAACGCCAATTTACTGGAATTTTTGGTAAAAAATTGTCTAACTGAACTAATTCTGGTCCCATAAATTAGAGTCGCGGCTCTCGTTTGGGTGTTGTGTCCTCTTTTGTTGCATCTAGTCAACAAGTCATTTGATCATTTGATTTGACATCCAAATAAACCCTCTATACCAGTACTGACAGATCTTTTGATAGACCTGACAGGTATAATTTACAATATTTTTGAAGCACTTCTAGATTATTTTCAGCTCTAATTTTTTAACACATTATTCGGGAGACTATAAGACCTCATTTTAAGCAAAACAAAATAATTTTTCAGATTTGAGTGAGACGCTCCCCTTAAGCTGGATTTTATTGTATTTTATTGTTGCTTATTAATTTCATTCTAAAAATATGAGCACGACAATTGAATGGTGGACATTTTTTCCCCGTTTTTGGCTGAAACAAAAACCAATCGCATGAAGTGAAGTGTTTAAGTGATCGATTTGATGCAAACTTCTTTTTTTGAATTTTATGGGTGGAGGCTGATTATACCTACACTGTTTTTATTAATGTCAATTTGGTATAGGTATATTTCCAATCATTATTAAATATTCATATGAAGTTGGAGCAACCTTTTATAGAGACGTTTATGTACTTCAAGAAATAATTTAAATTTGCCCCCGAAATACATGTATCGAATGTTTCCAGTTTTCGTGATATTTTCCATTTATTACTTCAATACTGATATGTGTGATGAGGGGGCGGGGCATGCCGCACCATACCCCCTGTCAGGTCATTAAACAATCATGAAGTGTGCAGTACAACAAACTAGAGGATACAACAAACTACATAACTGCTATCTTTGACCAAAATTGGCCAAAAAGCGTGAAAGCACTAGTTTTTCAAAGTTCCCAATCCTTCGGTAATACGTAAGAAATAAATAACTTTAAACCCTCTTATTTCAAAAACTATTAGTTTCAACAAAAAACTGTTTAGATTTTCAGATTCTATGGATCAAATTACATGAGAAAATATTGATTTACATTAAATTTTGTGGGGGTAGTCAAATGGGAAAGATCCTAAAATTCAAAATCAAAACAAAAGTGTACAGGCATCCTCCGCTTTAGTTTCCAATTCACCACTACGTTTAATTACCAAACTGTAACTAAAGCGAGTAAAATTAATTAAGAAACTTATAATTTACACCCTTTGATTATATATCTTAATCTCTATGAGTTATAATGATGAAAATTTAGAGTAGTCAGAGTGGTAAGTTGTGAGCCTATTATTAAAGAGTGTTTCAGTGTTTAAAGTTGTGAATTTATTGAAGGTTTTGAAATCCAACCATAGCTCTTACTCACTAAAGGTGAGCAATTAATAGATTCTTTGATTTATATAATTAATTATTGTGTTATATTTAACAAACAGCAATTTTATGCTCTGTCTATGAAATATTTTTGGAAGAAGGGTACTAAGTTCCAAGTTATTGGTTGGTTCTTTATTTTCAGACACGTCCGAAAAGTAAATATAATAATTATAATTATTATTTAGTTTCTATTCAAATTGGTATCGTGTATACCAATTGAAATAAAAGTTGAATAATGATTAATATATAGAGATTTTTACGTGTTCGAAAATATGGAACCGTGCAATAACACGGAACATACTCTAAAATGGGAAATGTTGAATTTCTGAACCAATTGCTTCTAATAACCTCATCTGGATTATGTTTTTTCTTATATATATTTTGTTTCTATATGTTTTTGATAGTTACCGTGAAATAATCACAAAAACTTGTCCCAGTTTTCTATGTTTACGAATGATACTTATTTCGAGACAAGACTCGAAATAAGTACCACTTTTATTAAAGTGAGGTGTACTTAAAGCGAGGCCTTTCAGTACAATCTTTTTTCAGTATCAGGTTAGAGTTTCGTACAATTGGTGCGTAGTAAAGAGAAATATATTTTCTAAAGCGAATAGTATGCATATTTCAGATTATTGATCCTTAGTTCTATAACATATTCCTAAACTGTCCTTTTCCGGAGCCTGAAAAAGAAACGTTTATCAATAAAGTTTTTCCAAATCTTTCTGAACTGAATTCATGGTAAAATGTCACGTAGTTTATCATTTTAATCAGTGCTTTGCGATAGGGTTTTTATTCGGGCTAAAGCCGAAGTTAGAGTGCCGTAAGTTACCAGAATCTCCCTATTTACAATCTTTTGACGAGAGATTCAGATTTTTTGGTTCTTAATTTCTGACTGTGGTCAGAAACCAGATGCTGTTTTATTGCAATCGCAGTCACGTTAAGAAGGGTTCAAACACACTACAAGCGGCGGAGCGGATCGGTAGGAGCGCCATTGATGAGGTTTGGTGTTTCTATGCCTAGACGTTTGGCAGTTCACACTGCGAGCGGAGCACCGCTCCATCAGAAAAAAAATTAAGGCGCTCCGCTCCGCTAATAGTGTATACGTACCCTAACATACAACTACCAATTAACATATTCAGTTTCATATTTTGAATAACACTTCTTCACTCTTATAGGTAGTCCTTTTACTGCAGTTTCAATAGCTACTAATAAATAAATTGAAATACTTTTAATTCAAATAATTCAAAGGTGCATCAAGGTCTATTGAAAATGGCGAAATCAACCGGAACTGGTGTGTCTAATCAAGAGGCTCCATCCGGAATTGGTGTGTCGAATCAAATGGCTTCAACCGGAACTGGTGTGTCTAATCAAGAGGCTCCATCCTGGAACTGGTGTGTCGAATCAAATGGCTTCAACCGGAACTGGTGTGTCTAATCAAGAGGCTCCATCCGGAACTGGTGTGTCGAATCAAATGGCTTCAACCGGAACTGGTGTGTCTAATCAAGAGGCTCCATCCGGAACTGGTTTGGCAGATCAAGAGGCTCCATCCGGAACTGGTTTGGCAGATCAAGAGGCTCCATCCGGAACTGGTTTGGCAGATCAAGAGGCTCCATCCGGAACTGGTTTGGCAGATCAAGAGGCTCCATTCGGAACTGGTTTGGCAGATCAAGAGGCTCCATTCGGAACTGGTTTGGCAGATCAAGAGGCTCCATTCGGAACTGGTTTGGCAGATCAAGAGGCTCCATTCGGAACTGGTTTGGCAGATCAAGAGGCTCCATTCGGAACTGGTTTGGCAGATCAAGAGGCTCCATTCGGAACTGGTTTGGCAGATCAAGAGGCTCCATTCGGAACTGGTTTGGCAGATCAAGAGGCTCCATTCGGAACTGGTTTGGCAGATCAAGAGGCTCCATTCGGAACTGGTTTGGCAGATCAAGAGGCTCCATTCGGAACTGGTTTGGCAGATCAAGAGGCTCCATTCGGAACTGGTTTGGCAGATCAAGAGGCTCCATTCGGAACTGGTTTGGCAGATCAAGAGGCTCCATTCGGAACTGGTTTGGCAGATCAAGAGGCTCCATTCGGAACTGGTTTGGCAGATCAAGAGGTTCCATTCGGAACTGGTTTGGCAGATCAAGAGGCTCCATTCGGAACTGGTTTGGCAGATCAAGAGGCTCCATTCGGAACTGGTTTGGCAGATCAAGAGGCTCCATTCGGAACTGGTTTGGCAGATCAAGAGGCTCCATTCGGAACTGGTTTGGCAGATCAAGAGGCTCCATTCGGAACTGGTTTGGCAGATCAAGAGGCTCCATTCGGAACTGGTTTGGCAGATCAAGAGGCTCCATTCGGAACTGGTTTGGCAGATCAAGAGGCTCCATTCGGAACTGGTTTGGCAGATCAAGAGGCTCCATTCGGAACTGGTTTGGCAGATCAAGAGGCTCCATTTGGAACTGGTTTGGCAGATCAAGAGGCTCCATTCGGAACTGGTTTGGCAGATCAAGAGGCTCCATTCGGAACTGGTTTGGCAGATCAAGAGGCTCCATTCGGAACTGGTTTGGCAGATCAAGAGGCTCCATTCGGAACTGGTTTGGCAGATCAAGAGGCTCCATTCGGAACTGGTTTGGCAGATCAAGAGGCTCCATTCGGAACTGGTTTGGCAGATCAAGAGGCTCCATTCGGAACTGGTTTGGCAGATCAAGAGGCTCCATTCGGAACTGGTTTGGCAGATCAAGAGGCTCCATTCGGAACTGGTTTGGCAGATCAAGAGGCTCCATTCGGAACTGGTTTGGCAGATCAAGAGGCTCCATTCGGAACTGGTTTGGCAGATCAAGAGGCTCCATTCGGAACTGGTTTGGCAGATCAAGAGGCTCCATTCGGAACTGGTTTGGCAGATCAAGAGGCTCCATTCGGAACTGGTTTGGCAGATCAAGAGGCTCCATTCGGAACTGGTTTGGCAGATCAAGAGGCTCCATTCGGAACTGGTTTGGCAGATCAAGAGGCTCCATTCGGAACTGGTTTGGCAGATCAAGAGGCTCCATTCGGAACTGGTTTGGCAGATCAAGAGGCTCCATTCGGAACTGGTTTGGCAGATCAAGAGGCTCCATTCGGAACTGGTTTGGCAGATCAAGAGGCTCCATTCGGAACTGGTTTGGCAGATCAAGAGGCTCCATTCGGAACTGGTTTGGCAGATCAAGAGGCTCCATTCGGAACTGGTTTGGCAGATCAAGAGGCTCCATTCGGAACTGGTTTGGCAGATCAAGAGGCTCCATTCGGAACTGGTTTGGCAGATCAAGAGGCTCCATTCGGAACTGGTTTGGCAGATCAAGAGGCTCCATTCGGAACTGGTTTGGCAGATCAAGAGGCTCCATTCGGAACTGGTTTGGCAGATCAAGAGGCTCCATTCGGAACTGGTTTGGCAGATCAAGAGGCTCCATTCGGAACTGGTTTGGCAGATCAAGAGGCTCCATTCGGAACTGGTTTGGCAGATCAAGAGGCTCCATTCGGAACTGGTTTGGCAGATCAAGAGGCTCCATTCGGAACTGGTTGGGCAGATATAGAGGCTCCATTCGGAACTGGTTGGGCAGATATAGAGGCTCCATTCAGAACTGGTTGGGCAGATCAAGAGGCTCCATTCAGAACTGGTTGGGCAGATCAAGAGTCTCCCTATCTTACTGGTGTGTCAATTATGTTGCAGGCAGCTATGATAGAACTTGATAATATGTTGGGATGGGTTGAAGAAGGAGCAAAAGAACTGTTTACACAATGTCTACAATCTTCAGATAAATTATTCTTCTTCCTTGGAAATATTAATTATATCTTTGCTAAGCTAAAAGATGTTGAAAATGAAGATATAAAAGGAGTATATTCTCAAAAAATATCAAAGTTTCTTAAACAAATTCACATTCTTCTTTTAAGTATAGAGGCTATGAATTTCTATACAGTCGATGGTGAATATTTCGAGGTGGTGAGAGAGTGTTTGGTGAGTCTTATCAACATAACCGTTGGTGACCAGATCCACTCTCATGAACTTATTTTGGGGTTCAAAACTGTAAAAAAATACAAGATGTCTGAATGCAGAGTACCGTTCACTCTAGCATACCAAAGATTGATGTATTTCCTTGATTTGCTAGAAAGACGCTTAGAACCTATATCTTTTTGGAGACCTAATGAAGCTATATACATGAATAGTTATTCGATAAAGCTGAAAACTGACGTGGAAAAAGTCATGTTGGATAAGCTTAAATATGGTGATGATGTTGAAAAAATTGAGCTATCTGATGAATATGTAGAATTCAGAAACTGGAGCTTCATGTGTGAAGACGACTTGGTGGAATTAATGGTAGATTTGGAATGGACTTTGAAGAAAAATGATTATATTTCAAAATGTCCTGCTGCTTATGTCCTCACAAAATGCCTCACAGTTGAAAGGTTGCTTGAAATCGCCAATCATTTTTGGGTTTTAGTTGATAAGATGCTTGATGGCGCTGCCAGTCAACTAAGAACTATAATCACTCAAGAGAATAAGACAAATTTAATCATAGATGAGCAAAACATCAATTATATCTTTTTGATGTGTAGTGCAGTTATTGACAAATCTACCGAATTTAAAAATAAAGAACTGACTGAGGAACTGGCTGATAAGTTATTTACCTTAATATTTAGTATCGTGGATAACATGATGCCATATGTGCATCAGCTAATGAACACGGAAGACCTTGCAGAGAGGATTGGCAATGATTGTGCTAATCTTTTGCTTTTGTCTTCAAAGCTTGAAGAATTATTTTGTAACCAGAGCAAGATTGGATACCGATATAATGATTACGTTGATGTTCTCTACAAATACATAATTGCTTTCGTAGGACCTAAGACTAAAGATTGTTCTACTTTCCAAAAGAATTTGAAAACCAAACGAGAAAGAACAATCATTCACCGAAATTTCATGGCTGATGATCTCCGCGAAGTTGTCTGCTTTTGGAGACTCAAGTTTGAGGATTTGACTTGTTTTAGTGATGTGATGAGGGAATCTGAACCCAACCGCACTTGTGTGATTTGCTACGAAACTTTGGATGAGAACTATCCTGCAAAAATAGCCATTTTGGAACGTTGTGATCATCTGTGCCATGTGTCCTGCTTGACTATCAATGTGAACACTCACTGTGAAGGAGACTGTACATGTGTTGCACCCAAATTGTAAGTATAAGGTACTCTTGGCTATTTTAATCCGGTAGAAGATATACTCTTTTCCGCATATTTGTTTTTAATAATAAATTCAGTGGGTCCTGATTTTAAGATACGTATTTGAATATAAGATCAACTGTACAATTTTTTTTATCAAAATAAATTCAATATTTCGTTGGCTATGACCATATCTCAGGAACTTTATCCACTGTTAGTGGTTAATCAATGAATGGTTAACTGATGTTTTTAAATTGCATATAAATCTTTAATTCAAAATTGTAGACTGTTTAAACTGGATTTTAAATTACTATATATATCTATGGGAAACACTGCATAAATATGTTGGCTATAATTAAAGTTCAATATGTTAATTCTATTTAAAATGTCCTTTTTCAGTTTCAAGTGTCCATTCCATTCGTGTATTTTGAAGCAAGCTAGTTTTGTAACTGGAGAGAGTTTCGAGGCTATTAAAGAGGACACTCTCAAACAAGTAGGACAATGAAGATGTTGGTTACTTACTCACTCAATCATTAAAACTTAAAAATACACTAACTTCAACAACCCACTAGAAACTACAAAATAGTGCGCGAGAGGAGTACAAAAGATGCTACCTACTTGCTTCCTCAATTGTAACGAACACTAATTCCATTCTGCCTACCTACTTGCTCAACCTACTAGAAACTACAAAAAAGTGCGCTAAATAGAGGAATGCAAAAGATGCTACCTACTTATTGAAAGGAATTGCCACAAAAACTTTCTAAAAAATTATAAAGAAGAATACTCAACGCAACAGCCACGAAGATTATCTAATAATCAAACTGAGATGACGAAACATTCTGCCTATGATGTTAACTACTTTTTTTATTATTATTATAGCTAGATTTTACATGATCAAATTTAAATGGTTTCTTTTTAAAACTATGACTGTAACATGAGGAATCTAAATACTATTACTGTAGCTACTAAAAATTTAATTATTAAACTAATTTAAAAAATTGAATACTACATAAATTGTATTCGTTTTTAGTAAGTAATTAGTAAAACCAATACCTCTAACTTTTGGTTTACCTACTGATTTTGAATAAATTTATTAGCTAATACTTGTGTTTTAGGTTACTTTTTAGCGAGTTTTTAAACTCATTGCTCAGTAATAAAGTGTTGTAATTTGGATTATGTATTGTTTTTATTTAATTTTTACCTTGTTTTTCTAACGCTACATGCAGTTTTAGAGGACAATTCTAGGTTTATGGTCTGCAACTACGAGGTCTAGGATTTTTGTGTTGGGTAGGCTTCATTTACTATCACCTCTTCATTCAATACCTTTGTGATAGACTGCATTCACAGAGTAGCTTTTCTGCATCCATGAGATCGTCACCGGCTAGTGTGGGTGACTTACTTCAAGAAGCCACTTTTCTTTCTGACTGCTTCTTCTAGTTCCTTGTACTTAATTTCTTTTTGACGTCACCTATATGTCCTTTGGTTCCGAAAGAGACTTTCAATTCCTACTAGATATACCCTAACTTTATTTTCTGTTGTAAGTCGCATGTGATTTCGTTATTCATAGAAAAGCTTATAGGCACGTAGTTGCTTTTCTGAGGACGGCAGCAATTACCTTTACTAGTGGATAATTTTATTATTCAGACTATAAGTAATTAATAGGGTTGTGACATTATGCATTTCCAAATATGCAGTATATGCACAGGGAAATATACTGCATATGCAAGTTTTTATGCTTTTTGAGGAAACTCGTATGTTTTGCAGATAAAACATATGCACTTAAAGATAATGCATATAAGAAAAGGCATATGCATTTGAAACTGAAAGGAAGGCAATACATGCACTTCCAGCTGTTTATATCTGGTGAGAGGTTGAACAAACCCCCTAATTTTTTGTTATATACCTTTAGGTGTTCTGTCATTTAGTTTACCTAATGAATATGATTTTAAATTTTTATTCGTAAATTAGAGAATATGGTTAACTATATGGCGCCATAAAGCTAAAAGTAACACTCGCAGTATAATAAATAAAGAATAGGATAATAATAGAAACAGATTATAGACACAGGTGGTCAGTATGGCAATAGGACTTTTCCCCGCTGAATAAAATATCAGTAATTTAGGTTATTAAAGTCTGATTTTGATAAAACACAAAATTTATCAATAGAAAACACATTTTATTAACAGAATTTGATTCCCGTAATCATGTGCCCATATTGTTCGTTCGATTTTAAGACTGTGCCTTAAATATCAATTGTGTCAATTTCCCCAACTAATAGAGTATGAGAATCCTAGCCAAGTAATTGCCAATAATTTGGTTAGGATAAATAAATCTGGAGAGCTACTCTGCAATCTGCATCAGCATCAGAGTGATATTTAACTATTATCATTGATTTTTGATTTTGGGAGCTGATGATTCCAATATTAATCATATAAACACAAAAAAAGTAATCTCTGCTATTGTGAACACTTTACCAGTTTCAACAGATTGGCTTAGAAATTCCTAAGAATTAGGTATCTTCAAATATAAATTAGATCTTATCAAATCATTAATAGCCTTATAGTTAGCTATTAGGTCATGTGCCCATATTGTTCGTTCGATTTTAAGACTGTGCCTTCGTGTTTTTCGTATATAATTAGGAGATGCAACAAAGTACGAACATTATTGCAATACTAAGGGTTACCAAGTGTCGCAAGGTACTCTAAGCAGCTTCGATTTGTTCAGTTATTAAAACTCTGTAGTTTTCTACACACAGAAAAATTTCTTTCTCCCAAAGAAAAAAGTCACTTTATATATGCATTAATTAATTATTTTCTTTCTGGTAAAGAAATGTTCTAGTTTTGGGACAAATATTATTTTTATTCACATATAAGATTTCTTTTCTTTGAGTCAAATAAAAAATACGATTTAAATTTTAGAATTTTCTTTGTAACAAATAAAATTAGTTATTTATTTCAAATCTAGGAGTGGTTTAGGAGAAATATATTATTTCTTCTCCATAAAGAAAACTTTCCATTGAATAGAATAAATGTTTTCTTTGCAATAAATGTATCTTTCTTTAGTATAAATGCATCAAAGATTTAATATAAAGTAATATTTATTTAAACCAATGAATTAGTATCTTTATTTATAATATAAATATTCTTTACATATAATAGAGCTTTCTTTCACTCTAATATAATGTACATTTATTAAAAAGTAATAATTTCTTTTATACTAACAAACTGGTTCTTCTTTCTAAAGACTTACATGCTTTACAATAAATATTTCTTTCTTTGAAGATAGTTTTGTAGATAGATTGGGGAAGAAATAACATAAATGAAGTTTTATATGCAATATATTGAAATAATATAGCAATGAAATTACACTCAGCAGAAGCATAAGATCTTCTTCCCATTCTGAAGATGTATGTCTCCACACATTCACCCTATTCTTGATCTCCTACAGGTATAGGTGAAGCATACCTCCAGAATATATGAACTTGATATTCATCATCTGTAGAAAAAAAATCACTTTAAATTAACTGTTTCATATATCATATACAATAATAGATCCTAATGTATTGAATAAGTTAGCTTAGGTATAGGTAGCTATAACACACCTGAACAGTTGATCAGAAATTTTTGTGTCCTCTTAGAAACTTTTATCCTTTTCAAGACTTTAGAATAATGTTCAGTGCACTTTCTCCCACTTGTGTGAATATAGTCAGTCTTTTTCTGTAGATATAATGCAGTGAAGTTCCACCTGAAAATAAAAATTAAAGGTTTAAACAAAGTTAACTTCATTCCATATAATTTAAAGACATTTACTGCATCAAACATTAAACTTCAGGACTCAGGCAACTTAATTAATTTAAAAGAAATTGAAAACAAATGAATTATTTCACTATTTGTTAAAGAGGTTTTTAAAATATCCCATATTGTACAGAGGACTAAGAGGAAATATAAGTTATATAACTATCTCAATTGTGACAATTTCCCCAACTAATAGAGTATGAGAATCCTAGCCAAGTAATTGCCAATAATTTGGTTAGGATAAATAAATCTGGAGAGCTACTCTGCATCAGCATCAGTGTGATATTTAACTACTATCATTGATTTTTGATTTTGGGAGCTGATGATTCCAATATTAATCATATAAACACAAAAAAAGTAATCTCTGCTATTGTGAACACTTTACCAGTTTCAACAGATTGGCTTAGAAATTCCTAAGAATTAGGTATCTTCAAATATAAATTAGATCTTATCAAATCATTAATAGCCTTATAGTTAGCTATTAGGTAGAAGTTTAGGAGCAATAGGTAATTTAATTTATATTGATTCAATAGTAAATAGTTTTTTTTCCTTTCTACACATATCCACCCATTTTTAATTCAAAATTTTATTTTTCATAGGTAACTTGGGAGCTAAAATAATGAAATTTCAGATTTTTTAAATTATCACTAAGTTTAGAAGTATATTACCCTGCTCTGAATAATGTGACCTTATGACTTTTGGTGATTTAAATTTGTGATAGGGGAAAGTCCCCATTTATCGGCCACTTAAGAGGTTTCCTTCAAAACTATTATTATTGTTTAACTCTCCTCTCTACTAATGCATATGCGACAGAACCAACTAAAAGATGAAATTCAAATCTTTTAAACCATATAAAGTACTATGCAATTACTTTAGTATAAATTAATCTACATTGAATCAAATATTATATCTGAAAAACTCCAAATATCGACATGTTTAAACCAAATATCGTCATAATGTTATTACCCATTTATCGTCATGCGTCGATACATGGGTGATATCGTCCACAGAATAAAATTTTCATTGAACAGCTTGCAGGATGGGGGAAAATCAGATAGAATGGGGAAAATCCAGTAGAATGGGGAAAATCAGGTAGAATGGAGGAAAATCCAGTAGAATGGGGAAAATCAGGTAGAATGGAGGAAAATCAGGTAGAATGGAGGAAAATTGGATATAATTGGGAAAATTATGTAGAATACAGGGAAAATTAGGTAGAATGCAGGGAAAATCAGGTAGAATGGAGGAAAATCAGGTAGAATGGAGGGAAATTAGGTAAAATGGGGGAAAATTTGGTAGAATTGGGAAAATTAGGTAGAATGGGGAAAAATAAGGTAGAATTGAGAAAATTAGGTAGAATGGGGGAAAATCAGGTAGAATGGGGGATAATTAGATTGAATTGGGGAAAATCAGGTGGAATTGAGAAAATTAGGTAGAGTGGGGGAAATTAGGTAGAATGGAGGAAAATCAGGTTGGAATGGGGAAAAATCAGGTAGAATGAGGGAAAAATTGTCTTAGTAGGGGAAATGATGCCAGAATGGAGAAATTATTGATTGCAGCTATAGTAGGGGGTTTAACGTCTGCTTCGGAACCAAAGGCCATATATCGCTGATGTCAAATAAAATTGAATGCAAGGGACTCGAAGAAGCAGTCAGAAAGAAAAGTGGCTTCATGAACAAAGTCACCTACCACCGTCAGTGACAAAGCTCATGGATGTAGGAAAGCTACTCAGTGAATGCAGTCCCTTACCAAGGAATGTGACGAAAATGGTCACTCTGGGCCCTGAACTGTTGTAATTTGGATCATGAAATATTTTCCCCATTTTATCCAAGTAAATCTTTTGTAACGCTACTAACAGTTTTAGAGGGTAGCCCTGGGTTTATGTTCTTCAACTACGAGGGCTTAGTTTTTGTGTTAGGTAGACTCATTGGTTTCATTTACTATCACCTCTTCATCTTCCTCTTCGATCTGTGAGTACAATCACCGGATATACCGTATACGTATACTTCTTCGTCACATTTTTGATACGTGACTACATTCACGGAGTAGCTTTACTGCATCCATGAGCAAGACACCGACAGGTGGTATTTGACTTTGCTCATGAATCTCATCTTAATAAATTTATATTTTGAAGTCAGTGAATTCGCATCCGATTCTGCAGCAGACGTTAAAACCCCTACATAAGTAATTAATCAAAGCGACTATATTTTTAATTTTCTTCTCATTAAATTATCTTGAGTATAACAATAGTGTTTCGTACTATTGGGTCACACAGAGTATTAAAACTTCAAAAAGAATGAAAAATATGTAGTAAACTTTATTTTAAGCGGTTTATTTAACATATTCAAAGTTTTCCCGGACACTGGAAATGGCATTTAAGATAATATGATGGATTAACAATAATTAATTTATGATATGAATAATTTCAGCTGAAATCAATTTATTTTGAGAGGAAAAAGATTTAGAAAACCACAATCGTATCGAAATTTTGATAGATCACGTTGTTTGTTTTTCCAAATGGATGAAGTTCACAAAATATATATCATCGTAAACTGTGTGAATAAAAATTAACCGAATCTCAGAGAAATGTAAACACTAAACTATCTACTAAATGATTTTAAGATAAATATCAGCTTTATATTAATTATTAAAATCACACGCAGATGTGCAAACATTCTTTGGATAACGTGTATTATGTATGGCAATACAACAACATGATATGACGTCTAAAACTTGTGAAATTTTGTACGTTTTATCAAATTAGATGACACTTTTTCCAATTAAATCAAATTATATTTTTTACTAATCATTATTTAGATGAACAAGGTATATTGAATAGTATAATCAACTATTCTGATTCTATTATATATGTATAGGTTCCCCCCTCTAATTACCCCCCCCCCTGCTTACCACCCTAATTAATTTCTTTTGGTCGATAAATGGGTAAAAGCTATTTAAACATAGAAAATTGTATAAATATTGAGAATTAATATATTTACTAACCATGAAACTGTTTTAAAACAACTATTGCGAAATTGATCAAAATACCATTTATCGTCACCCCATGACGATAAATGGAAAATCCTCTTTATTGATACCCAAATATCGACACATCGATTTATTTTAAATATTGATGACTAAATTAATTTCTGATTTTATATTTAAGAAATGCAATTAAACGTAAGTAAAATTGTATGAACGTTATTTTGAAAAAAAATTATTTGAAGCGTAAAATCGCGCATAACAAATTCTCTATACCTAATCAATTTCGGTAGGTTTGTCCTGAATGTACCGTATCGTCATACATCTCATCAGTTAAACTGACACTCTGATTGTAATTTTAAATGAAATTACTTACATTTTTGTAACAATAACAAAAATATATGGAGACATCGTTTTGTAAAATACCTAAACCATAGAAATGTTTCTAAGTCTTGTTATTGACGAAAATAACTGAAACGTGACGATAAATGGAGAGGGACGATACAAGGAGCCCTTACCCTAGTTACTCTCAGATGAAAATTCAAAAATTATCACTGATTATCTATCTCTCTGAAATTTTGAGTATATAAAAATTCCTTCAGCTAAATTAATGGTAACATAGGATTCAATTAAAGATATTCTTCGATGGTTCTGAAATATCCCTAAAATATTGTTTAGGTTCACCTCAGAAACTCTTTGAAAAATGTTCCATATTTTGCAGACTGGCACTTTGAAACACTGGAGCCACAATCTTAACTGAACTCTAGTTAGCCTAAGTTGGTAGTTAACAAACTTTAAGTCATTACATACAATATATTGAATAATTGATAGTAGGTACTACTAGTTAAGGTAAACATTACAATAAGAACAAATAGCGATTAGGTATAGGTAGCTAGGGTGTAGGTCATAAGCCCCCCCGGTCAAGAGCCCCCCCGGTCATGAGCCCCCCTAGGTCATAAGCCCCCCCGGCCAAGAGCCCCCCCCCTCCGGTCAAGAGCCCCCCCCCCCCGGTCACGAGCCCCCCTGTTTTTTCAAATCCTTATTTACCTATATTATTTAATCCTTATTGACACTTTTGTAGTTCATTACTGATTAGACATAAAATATATGTATATAGGGGGGCGTGCCGCCCCCCGAACCCCCCTGCCAGGTCATTAAACAATCATGAAGTGTGCAGTACAACAATCTAGCGGATACAACAAACTACATTAGCAACTCTCAGTTATTTCTATCTAAGTAGTTCTTCATTTGTTTAACTAGGTATATAAGGATTAAAAAAACATGGAGGGGGGGGGGGGCTCGTGACCGGGGGGGCTTATGACCTAGGGGGGCTCATGACCGGGGGGGCTCGTGACCGGGGGGGCTCATGACCGGGGGGCTCTTGACCGGGGGGGCTCTTGACCGTACCCCAGGTAGCTTAGGTTAGGTAAATAAACAATAAGAGTAGGTAGGGCTGGGATATAAAACTACCTACCTAACTTATTTCAGGCGCAGTGAGATAGATTTTCAGTTAAGTTGTAACTTACGTTAGCCTAGTTCATTACTAAAGGGTAATGAAAGGAAGAAGTCACCTATGAAATAGCATATAAATTTCTCAAGTAAATAGGTAGCAGGACACTGTGAACCTATGAATACCTAGTTACCAGTATTAACATTTATAATTAAAGGAAAAATGCTGACCAAGTTCTAAAAACTATGCTTTGCCAACTAATAATTCAGTATAATTATATAAATAAATGAAAATATCTAATTTATATACGAAAGGATTCATTACTGAGCAACTAACTGAGAACCTACCTTGATCACTTCAAAGACCTTAATGATATGACGCTCACTTCAGAAAAGCCCGCGAAAATTTCAAAGCAATATTTCGATTTGAGACAATAACAGAACAGATTTGTAACAAAAAAATATTCGACTCATCAGTGAAAAAGCTTTAAGAGAAATAAATAAAAGGTTAATAGGAAAGAAATATGCATCAAAATGCATCAAAAGAAAGCTACTTTCTTCAATCTAAAGCTCTAGTAACACTTTCAACCAAAGAAAATAAATTAAAGAAGATAGTTTTTCTTTCAAATATGCTTCGATTTCTCTGTGTGATATATATCGTGAATTTATTATTTTATTTTTCAGCTATACATAAAATGGCGATCTATTTACTACTCGTTCAAATTTATGCTTTTCCAGATCATTGATAAACCTTACAAAATATGCTCTATAAGCTCTAAAAATATGCTTTATAAGCTCCAAAAATATGGCTGTAAAATCGTTTCAGATTATGCTTTATAAGCTTTAAGAGCTGAATACTATGATGCATAAGCTTTTATTAATAGATATGCCTTCAAATATACAATAGTATATAGTTCATAATTTTTTTATGATTGAAGAAAACAAGCAATAATCAAGGGGAACCCTATTATTATTTAAATAAATAGGTATCTTTTACTAGGTATGTCAGGAAATATAAAATGAACTGATTAGTAATTTAGTGATTATGTATAAAAGATATTTTCATCTTCCTAAAAAACTATTTAAACAAATAAATATAGCAACTCCTGATTTAACAAATGTAGATTTTACATTAGAAAACTTCATCACTAGATTTCATTTTCCATGGTAAGGGGCGCGTTAGCACCCTGTCAATGAAGTTAAATTTTATTAGTTGGCTGCACTATAAGTATATTCCGGGTGGCATCCCTATGGTTAAAAAATGAAAGGTTACTATCATTTAAAATATAGTTTCAAAAATATTTATAATTGCGGATAAGATTACTACTGTGCGGTTGTGGTGTGTCTTGTGCCGCTCCTGAAACTGTGATGATATCGACGCTTTTTTCAGTTATCAAAGTTATATTTACTTGAGACATTTGAGTGAATATATACTGATTCAATTCTATAGTGATTTGATTGAAGTTGGTGATTTTTTTTTACTTGGATACTGTGGCCGGTAATTGAGTGTGGGATGCCGCCTAAAGCTAAAAAAACTGATCTTTCTTCCTCTAGTAAAGCTATCATTAAATACTTATCGGAAGTTATTGATTCTTCTGTAAAGGAGAATATTGGTATGGCTGTCAAGGAGATTATTGAGAGGATGGATCTGAAAGATAAGAAGATTCAATCGCTTGAACAGGAGGTAACTAGTTTGAAGCGAGATGTGATTTATCTTAGGGACAAGATTGATGAGGTGGAAACTTATGACAGAAGAGATTTGATTCTACTGTCGGGTGATCAGCTGCCGGTGGTGACAACTGGGGAGAATTGTATTCAGATAGCTCGGAACATCATAAAGAATAAGCTTAAAGTTGAAGTACAATCTAGTGATATTTCCATGGCATATCGTGCTGGTAAGAAACCAACAACTCAGGCCCCTGATAAGAGAGTTATTATTTTGAAGCTGTGTCGCAATGAAGTGAAGGATGATCTTTTGAAGGCATGTAGATCCATGAAACCAGATAATTTCTATCTCAATGATAGCCTAACTCCAGCTAGGGCGGAGATACTCTACGCGTTGAGACAGGCTAAGCGGCGGTGCTCAGATAAAGTACTAGCATGTGGGTCTCATGACGGTAAACTTTACTTATGGTTAAAAGCACCTAATAGGAATATCAAAGTATTTGTTAACAATAGGCAGAGACTGGATGAGATTTGTGAGAAATCTCTCGGATTGCAGGCATCAGATTTACTTGGTTCATCATCGAGGAAGTGACTTCATGTAATAATGTTCTTTCTTGCAAATACTGCGAGAAATAACACTAGCTACAGGACTACGTACTTAATTGTATGTAGATACCTGCATTATAGGTGCTCTATGTACAACCTCTCGTATGGCCAATCATACAAGTTGACTTGTCGTAGCTGCTGGTTATTACATTCACAACTGCTGCTTCCTGCACCTCATCCTACACTGCCTCCTGCACTCCATTCTCTCCTGCCTCCTGCATTCCATTCTCTCCTGCCTCCTGCACCCTATCATCTCCTGCCTCCTGCACCCCATCATCTCCTGCCTCCTGCACCCCATCATCTCCTGACTCCTGCACCCCATCCTCTACTTCCTCCTGCACCCCATCCTCTCCTGCCTCCTGCACCCCATCCTCTCCTGCCTCCTGCACCCCATCCTCTCCTGCCTCCTGCCTCCTGCCCATCGTCCTATTGCTCTCCTGCCTCATGCACTACAGTTTCTTATGCACTTCAATGTCTTCTATCCACAACGCTTCATTCTCTCATGTCACCTGTACTTCGTTCTCTTCTACTTCCTGCACTACACCTGTCTTCTACACTTCGTCCTCTGCTGCCATCTGAAATGGAACATGTGCCTTTTGTACTCCGGTAACTTCATTCTCTTGAACCCAGGCATCTGTTCACTGGTATTTTACACCGCCAATTCTTGTTTGTTTATGTTGTATCCCAATTATATTATGTATCATTTTAATTGTCGTAACCTCTCCTAACCAAGCTCTGCCTGCAGATAATATAATAAACAATGACTGTTGCCAATATTATGATTTGACTGATTTCAATGAGAAGTTTGGTGGTGATGATGATGATAGTTTATTGATTTTGCACCAGAACATTAGGTCATTCCAAGCTAATTCTGATGAATTTTTTTCTTACTTCAGTCAAATTGAATGTAAGATTGATATTTTAATATTTACTGAAACTTGGTTTTCTGACAGCTATGTGGAGGGTGTTGTGGGATATAATGAATATCACTGCCACCGATCTGAAAGAACGGGTGGTGGAGTGTCAGTTCTGGTAAGAAGAGATTTAAATGTTAAATGTGTTTTTAGAGAGAGTAATGTGTCCGATCTTATTGAGTACTGTTTGGTAGATATTTTGTTTCCTGGTGGCTTTGCTATGTGTCTTCTTGCAGTTTATAGGCCTCCAAGCGATCAGATGGCTGCTGCTTGTAATGAAATAGTTTCAGTTATTGATAAGATGAAAGCAGGAGATATATCTTTAATTTGTGGTGATCTCAACTTTGATATAATTGATCCGTCAAATAGTGAGCTTAGAGTCGTAAATTTACTTTGTTCTTTATCTTTAATACCTCTGATAACACTACCAACTCGTGTAACTGAAACTAGTAGTAGATGTATAGATCACTTCTGGACGAGTTCTCTTGGTGATTTTAATTCAGGTGTGATTCCTCACAAGGTGTCTGATCATTATGCTGTATTTATCAAGTGCCCTATAGTATCAAATAGAAAACTAGTGACAATCAAATATCATGATTGCTCTTACGAGCGTATTGAGGCTTTAAAACTTAAACTCATTGAATTTTGCGACAATTTTCATATTTATAATAACTATGATTTGGATGATAGAGTTAAAATGTTTTGCGATAGTTTGTCTAGGTTGTTTGAAATTTGCTGTCCCATAGTAACAAAGAAGATTTCTTTCAAAAGATTCAATAAACCATGGCTAACACCAAATATTCTTGATCTCGTTAATGAAAAACATAGATTGTTTAAATTTTATAAAAGAGGCATTGTTTCCTTTAATACTTATAATGTTATGAATCACTTGGTTTCTGCATCCTTAAAAAAAGCTAAAAAGTTGTATTATAAAGCTAAATTTGAAGCAATAAAGGGTAATTCTGGAAAGTCATGGAAACTAATATCAGATTTGTTGCACAGGAAGTCTGGCAAAGGTGATGATATTGTTCTTAATGTGGGCGGGCAAACTGTGTCCGATAATGGCCAACTGGCAACAGTTTTCAATGAATTTTTCTCTACCGTAGCGACTGATCTTGATTCAAATATTCCAGTGTCCAATAACTGCCCACTTCATTATATGCCACCCCGCCTACCACAGACTTTCTTTGCCACGCCCACTGGTGATATTGAGGTGTCTGAATTAGTTGGAGATATGCCTAATAAAAAAACCTATCTTAATAATGTACCTGTGTCTATTTATAAGAATTGTTCGTCTATTATCATTCCAATAATCACTAGCCTATTTAATGATTCTCTAGAGGCAGGTAGATTTCCTGAGTGTTTGAAGAATGGAAGAATTGTACCTTTATTTAAGAAAGGTGATAGATTGTGTGTAAAAAATTACAGACCCATAACTACTTTAGTCATCCTTTCGAAAATCTTTGAGAAGCTAATGCATTCTAGGCTTTACTCCTTCCTAACGAGGTTTAACGTGTTAACTGATCGTCAATTTGGTTTTCGAAGAGGATTGTCAACTACTAATGCTATATTGGAATACCTAGGTGAAGAATATCGGAGTATAAATGAGAGTAGTTACTTTTTCACTGTGTTTTTAGATTTTAGTCGTGCATTTGATACTGTGAACCATCAAATTTTGCTGAAAAAATTAAGTTGTTATGGAATAAGAGGTTTACCGTTCGGATGGCTGGAGTCATTTTTGGTTGATAGAGAACAATTTGTTGTCGTGAATGGAGTAGATTCTTGTCATAAAAGAGTGAATATTGGTGTACCTCAAGGATCTACTCTTGGTCCGTTGTTATTTATTTTGTATATCAATGACCTCCATCGTGTTTCTAATCACTGTAATGTTGTGCACTTTGCAGATGATACAACCTTTTATTACTCTGATAAAGTTTTTGGTAGGGCGGTTGACAGAATCAATGGAGATTTGGTTGGTGTCCAAGATTGGTTAAACTGCAATAGGTTATCTGTTAATGTACTTAAAACTAATTATATGATTATTACCAGGGCTGGGACAATATGACCTAAAAACTATAGATCCCGAAAAAATCATAGACGAAACTAAATGAAATGGTATTGAATACTATATACCGCTGGTGTAATACCATTCAATACTCTTTAATATTCTCAGTCTATAATATTTTTGGGATCTATAGTTTTTAGGTCATATTGTCCCAGCCCTGATTATTACTAATAGAGATATTCCTCCAAAGTCCAAACCACCCTTCTGTCTCAATAGGTCCTAGTAGTTTGACACCTGTGAATAGTGCAATGTTTTTAGGTGTGACTATTGACGCTAAACTTACTTTTTCCTCTCATATCAAATGTGTTGCTAAGAAAATGTCCCGTGGAGTTGGTGTATTAAGGAGGATGTTGCCAATATTGCCCCCCTCAACATTGAAGTCTTTATTCTTCTCTCTTGTTTATACTCATGTTGTTTATGCTCTACCAGTGTGGGGCAATGTTGGTAAGACTGTTTTGGATGAGATCCGGAGGGTGTTCGTTCGGGGTGTAAACATTTTGCCAAGTCCTGTAGATGTTGATCCTTTCATTCATCATAAAATGATTAATTTTGACGATTCTGTTAAATATTTTTCATTGTTGCAGCTGCACAGAATTTCAAATGAACATAGTAGCACATATTTCTTAAATCAAATTAACTTAAATCAGGCAGAACATAATTACCATACTAGATATCAAATAGACAATAAGTTAACTCCTCCATTTTTTAGGAAATTAAAATGTCGGCAATCTTTTATTTTTAAAACTATTCATGATTGGAATTAAATAATTTCAACATCTACCAATCGAATTTAGGGATATAGAACAAAACGACATTTTTAAAAGAAAGTTGAAGAATTACTTCCTCACTTAAACCACATATATATCTGTTATATAAAGCTGTGAATGTAGTAGTACTTTGTAATTAATTTTAATAATGTACTTTTTCTTCAGCTTAATTTTTTTTTGTAGATTGTAAATAAAGTTTGTTTTACCTCCATTGATAAATAAAATTAAAGTCAGACTATATATTTTGCCCGAATGGCCTGAAGAGGCCACCTTTATGGGCTTGAAAACATGTACATATATATGACTTACTAATATATATTGAATATATTTATTTTAACTAGTTGCTTATCGAATATTGATGTATGTTTTTATTGTTTGTGTATGTGTGTTTTTAATAAAGATTTATTTATTAATTACAGAACAAATTCAAAAAGCTAGAATTACAATCACAAGGAAATATTTATTCAATGTGAGTACAACGTCATAGAAACAAAAGATATTGTACACATCAGAAAAAAGGAAGACATCACTCACTTACAAACGCAAATCTAATAAGTAATCTAATCTAACCATCCACCAAATGTTGAATAAGGTGATGTTTAAAGCGTGATAGTGAGTTAGTAGACTTAATAAATTCAGGCAAGAGATTCCAATTCGTTGGACCAACAAAAGATATGCATGATTGTCTTTTACTTTTATGATAAAATGGAGTTATCAAATTAGTCCTGTTTCTAGTAGCATAAGAATGGTTGTCATAGTGTGAATACAAATGATTGAATAAATCAGCATCAATACCATAATGGATGGCCTTAAATAGTCTAATGCATAACAGATAAAAGAAAATATCTTTAAGTTTTAATACTGATAATTGCTTGAAATAACCAGAGGTATGAGAATTGAATGGAAGAATGCATATTGTTCTAATAGTAGATTTTTGAATTCTAAATAGCTAATCTCTGTTGAAATTAGTTGAGAAATAGCTACCAAACTTCGATGCCGTAAAGTAAGTAAGGTTTAATAAGAGATTGGTATAGGAGTTTTAATACTTTTTAGGCAGGATAAATTTAAGTCTGTTGAGCACACCCAATGATTTGGAAATTTTTCTCAATACATAGTTTATGTGATGGCTATAGTTGAGATTCTCATCCAAATGAAGGACCAAAGAATTGATGTGCTCAACTCGAGATATTACCCCACTTCCAATTTTTATAATGGGAAGATGAAGCAGACGTCTATAATTGAATAGAATGTATTTTGTTTTGTCGACGTTGATAAGTAATTTATCAGCTGCCAACCAAGTTTCAACCTTACAAAGTTCATTATTGATCATTGCACCAACATCAATCACACGTCGAGGGTCAAACCTGAGGGAGAGTGTCCTATCATCCGCAAATAAGGTAAATTAAAATTTATCAGAACTCAAAGGAAAATCATTCATGAATAAAATGAACATCAGGGGACCCAGCACACTTCCCTGGGGCACTCCATGACTAATAGGTAAGCAAGTTGAACATGATTTTCCAATCTTTACATATTGAAAGCGATCAGTCAAATAAGAATTAAGCCAGTCAAAACACAATCCCCTTAACCCATAGAAATATAGCTTAGATAAAAGGATAGTGTGATCTACACTATCAAATGCCTTTGAAAATCCAGAAATAAAGAAAAAACGCTATCAATGATCAAACGCGTAAACTACTCAAAATCTCACGGAGTTTTTCCAAAAGCTGTTCACCGTTATTGTTAGGGGGACGGTAAATAGCACCAACCAATACACAGACATCATCCCTTTCAATTTCAGCAAATAAAGATTCAAAATATTCATAGTTAAAGGTAAAGTTCGACAACAGTTTAACATTATAACTAGTTTTAACAAACATGCTAATCCTTCCACCACGCCTGTCTTTCCTAAGTGAATGAAATGACAAATAACCTTTAATAGAGATCCATTTGCAAGTGTTGTCATCAAGCCAGCATTCCGTAAAACATAAAACATCAAATTCAGAATCAAATAAATAAATATTAGCAAGTACTTCATCAATTTTGGGCAACAATGATCTAATATTATGATGTAATAGAGAAAAGTCCTTTGTACACTTACGTACACTATCATTATATTCAGAGTACGTATAGAACCTACTTCTATGATCGGCATTGAGTTCAGGATACAATTCGTTGAAATGGTTAAGTTCTGAGTCAATTCCATCAAAATAACTATTATTCGCACTCATTTGAATTGATTAAAACTTAAATAACAGTATCTAAAATTGTAACTTCCCAGCAAGTCATAATGTATATTATCATATACATATGCTTGTTCAGGGCTAACGAATATAGAGTAAGAAGGTCTTCATATACAATGAAGTTGTACATGAGCCCACACCTGAAAGTTGAATAAGTTTTATAAGAATGTTAAATATCAAGGGAAGGTAGCACATCCAGAGTAGGTAGCATATAAATGGTAGGTAGCACATCCAGGGTAGGTAGCACATCCTGGGTAGGTAGCATATACAGGGTAGGTAGCACATCCAGGGTAGGTAGAGTAGACAGGGTAGGTAGCACATCCAGGGTAGGTAGCATATACAGGGTAGGTAGCACATCCAGGGTAGGTAGCACATCCAGGGTAGGTAGAATAGACAGGGTAGGTAGCATATACAGGGTAGGTAGCACATCCAGGGTAGGTAGCACATCCTGGGTAGGTAGCATATACAGGGTAGGTAGCACATCAAGGGTAGGTAGCATATACAGGGTAGGTAGCACATCAAGGGTAGGTAGCACATCCTGGGTAGGTAGCATATACAGGGTAGGTAGCACATCCAGGGTAGGTAGCATATACAGGGTAGGTAGCATATACAGGGTAGGTAGCATATACAGGGTAGGTAGCATATACAGGGTAGGTAGCATTTACAGGGTAGGTAGCATATACAGGGTAGGTAGCATATACAGGGTAGGTAGCATATACAGGGTCGCTGGTTCACTAATGGAAAGAATTACACCAATGGTAAGGAGAGCATCAAGAGAAAGTAGCACATCAAGGATAGGCAGTACAGCAAAATAAGTTAGCACACGATATTTAGGTATTGCATCAAAGGCAGCTCTTGAATTTACTCAATTATTATCGTTGGTCTCTATCAGTTCAACGTGAGTCACGCCAAAGGATTTGACGCATAAGTCGTTGAGCTGTTGTTCACTGCGTATAAAAACTCTGGTTTCTGGCATTAGGAGCTGGTGGTCTGAACAATACATAAACCCTCCCATCTCGAGAGCCAGAACAGACAACCTTATCTGGATACTTCTTCTTTCCTTGACACAGAGTATAAAGCATGGAAGATCTACGTGGCGGAAAGTCATCATAAGCATAAAAGTTCAGGTTTAGCAGTACTGAAGCCGGCAAGAATATCTTTTTTTATCTCATAGTTAGCTAATTTCATGATAACTGACTATATAGTAAGACTATACTGACAAACAGACAAATAACTATTAGTGGCACTATTTTGACGAACATATATAGTGATCATTAAATGATAAGGAATTGAGCTTCCGTGTTTACACAGACTAGACTAGAGGCTAGACTAGAAAACACAAATAGAAGACGAAGCGAAAGCGGCTCACGTCTGCACAGCACTAAAGTCAAATGAATTATCTTTAGATAAGCGATAAGTAAATAAAATGCAACTAGTTTTGCAAAATCCATTCGGAACTGATGTGTCAAATCAGGAGAAGTTATCCGGAACTGATGTGTCAAATCAAGAGAACTTATCCGGAACTGATGTGTCAAATCAAGAGAACTTATCCGGAACTGATGTGTCAAATCAAGAGAACTTATCCGGAACTGATGTGTCAAATCAAGAGACTCCTTTTGGAACTGATGTGTCAAATTAATAGACTCCATTCGGAACTGTTGTGTCAAATCAAGAGACTCCATTCGGAACTGATGTGTCAAATCAAGAGACTCCATTCGGAACTGATGTTTCAAATCAAGAGACTCCATTCGGAACTGATGTGTCAAATCGAGAGACTCCATTCGGAACTGATGTGTCAAATCAATAGACTCCATTCGGAACTGATGTGTCAAATCAATAGACTCCATTCGGAACTGATGTGTCAAATCGAGAGACTCCATCCGGAACTGATATGTCAAATCAATAGACTCCATCCGGAACTGATATGTCAAATCAATAGACTCCATCCGGAACTGATATGTCAAATCAATTGACTCCATCCGGAACTGATATGTCAAATCAATAGACTCCATTCGGAACTGATGTGTCAAATCAATAGACACCATTCGGAACTGATGTGTCAAATCGAGAGACTCCATCCGGAACTGATATGTCAAATCAATAGACTCCATCCGGAACTGATATGTCAAATCAATAGACTCCATCCGGAACTGATATGTCAAATCAATAGACTCCATCCGGAACTGATATGTCAAATCAATTGACTCCATCCGGAACTGATATGTCAAATCAATAGACTCCATTCGGAACTGATGTGTCAAATCAATAGACACCATTCGGAACTGATGTGTCAAATCGAGAGACTCCATCCGGAACTGATATGTCAAATCAATAGACTACATTCGGAACTGATGTGTCAAATCAATTGACTCCATTCAGAATTGATGTGTCAAATCGATTGACTCCATTCGGAATTGATGTGTCAAATCAATTGACTCCATTCGGAACTGATGTGTCAAATCAATAGACTCCATTCGGAACTGATGTGTCAAATCGATTGACTCCATTCGGAACTGATGTGTCAAATCAATTGACCCCATTCGGAACTGATGTGTCAAATCAAGAGACTCCATTCGGAATTGATGTGTCAAATCAATTGACTCCATTCGGAACTGATGTGTCAAATCAATAGACTCCATTCGGAACTGATGTGTCAAATCAATTGACTCCATTCGGAATTGATGTGTCAAATCAATTGACTCCATTCGGAACTGATGTGTCAAATCAAGAGAACTTATCCGGAACTGATGTGTCAAATCAAGAGAACTTATCCGGAACTGATGTGTCAAATCAAGAGAACTTATCCGGAACTGATGTGTCAAATCAAGAGACTCCTTTTGGAACTGATGTGTCAAATTAATAGACTCCATTCGGAACTGTTGTGTCAAATCAAGAGACTCCATTCGGAACTGATGTGTCAAATCAAGAGACTCCATTCGGAACTGATGTTTCAAATCAAGAGACTCCATTCGGAACTGATGTGTCAAATCGAGAGACTCCATTCGGAACTGATGTGTCAAATCAATAGACTCCATTCGGAACTGATGTGTCAAATCAATAGACTCCATTCGGAACTGATGTGTCAAATCGAGAGACTCCATCCGGAACTGATATGTCAAATCAATAGACTCCATCCGGAACTGATATGTCAAATCAATAGACTCCATCCGGAACTGATATGTCAAATCAATTGACTCCATCCGGAACTGATATGTCAAATCAATAGACTCCATTCGGAACTGATGTGTCAAATCAATAGACACCATTCGGAACTGATGTGTCAAATCGAGAGACTCCATCCGGAACTGATATGTCAAATCAATAGACTCCATCCGGAACTGATATGTCAAATCAATAGACTCCATCCGGAACTGATATGTCAAATCAATAGACTCCATTCGGAACTGATGTGTCAAATCAATAGACACCATTCGGAACTGATGTGTCAAATCGAGAGACTCCATCCGGAACTGATATGTCAAATCAATAGACTACATTCGGAACTGATGTGTCAAATCAATTGACTCCATTCAGAATTGATGTGTCAAATCGATTGACTCCATTCGGAATTGATGTGTCAAATCAATTGACTCCATTCGGAACTGATGTGTCAAATCAATAGACTCCATTCGGAACTGATGTGTCAAATCGATTGACTCCATTCGGAACTGATGTGTCAAATCAATTGACTCCATTCGGAACTGATGTGTCAAATCAAGAGACTCCATTCGGAATTGATGTGTCAAATCAATTGACTCCATTCGGAACTGATGTGTCAAATCAATAGACTCCATTCGGAACTGATGTGTCAAATCAATTGACTCCATTCGGAATTGATGTGTCAAATCAATTGACTCCATTCGGAACTGATGTGTCAAATCAAGAGACTCCATTCGGAACTGATGTGTCAAATCAATTGACTCCATTCGGAATTGATGTGTCAAATCAATTGACTCCATTCGGAACTGATGTGTCGAATCAAGAGACTCCATTCGGAACTGATGTGTCAAATCAATTGACTCCATTCGGAACTTATGTGTCAAATCAATAGACTCCGAATGGAGTCTCCTTATTTTACGTATGTTTATAGATATTTTAAAATTGGTTTGGGTACACAACGACTAATTTGAAAATTTTAAGATAATAGAGAATTAGAAAAGTTATCCATAACGCATAACATACGTATTTTTTTTAAGGAAAAGGATATGAAATACAAGGGAGTGGAAGAAGTAGTCAGAAAGTAACGCCACTCCCTTTCTCTTTTATTCACCACAGACAGCTTCAGGATAGAGCGCTTGAGAACTAACATTTGTATTAATAGAATGTTGAATGTTCTGTTACAATACCAATCATTTTTCAGATCATTTAGTTTTCAATGTGAAGGTTTAAGGTTGCTTTACCATCTCAACTTCTTGTGTTGATTTCTTTGTCAACTCCGCAGAAATTCATAAATAAACTGAAACAAATATTTAGCAGAAAATATTACATAGATGAAATATTTGAGATGAGAATAAAATACAAGTAATACCATCACAAGTTTATTTTCATGGGACATACTTTCACAATTATAGAACAAATACATTACAGAAATTAAATGAATAGCTTAATTGTAGCAAATTATATTGAATGATATGCTCTTCTGATAATTTATATTGATAAAAGAAAGTTACAAATACCGCAAAGTTTTCAAAACAATAATAAAAATGAGCAGAAAATGTTCAATATTTTCAGACAATGTATATTTAGTAAATGAATTTTGTGTGACAAAAACTTATCTTTAATTAATTGTTACTAGGAGTTTAAAAAATATGAGTGACAATATTTTGGCAAATTATTACAACATAGAGTATGTTACTAAATTCTCCTTTCTTTACAATTTTAGTTCACATTTGAATAATCAAAGAAATGAATTGTTACCATTTAAGTGTTATTAAAATAGCAGGACCAACCAACGTAACTCTACTACTCGGAAGTGACTCTAGGCACACAGAAAGAGGTTCATAAAGAGAGTTCGGTATAGATTGGTTTACATTATAGATGAATATACTCACTAATGTTTTGTGGTGTTTTAGTGTTTCTACCAGTTCGATGATATAAGCAGCTACCTGATCATTTTGTCTGTCCTCTTTTTCTGACTCCATGTTGATCTTGAGAGTGCCAAGTTTAGTACATTTGGTGAAAAGTTCCTTTTCGAACCCTGCAATGGTACTGTAATATACTGACAACGACAATAGAGTGTTGCTGGGAAAAAAATTGGCAACGTAAGGGCAATGGAAATTCCCTTCCAAAGTCATTATCTTAGCTTGAATATTATGAAAGCTTTCTGGTACTTCTTCAGAAACTTCCAAATTACTTGTCAGCAGAACAATAGATAATTTCTTACACATTCCAAGAGCATTTAGATGTTCAAAGTTTATGTTTGTACCTTCATAATTAACATAATGCAAAGTATCCTTACTATTTTCTATCGCAGAAAGAAAGGTTTTTGGTGTTCCTTTTGCCCAAATTCTCTTGGCAGATGGAACCATTTGTACGACTCTACTCATGTCACCAGCACTCTTCTTGAGATAAGAGGTGAGAGTAGAATCATAATTAGACACTGAAAAACTGCCAATATCATCTTCGTCGATTTCATGCTTAAAGATTCTACTCAAAGTCTTTATGACTAAACTATTATGATCTTGAAGAGAAGCTATATAAAGAGAAGCTATATAAGTCACAGCTTTTAAATCCCTGCACTTTTTAATTTCAATCTGCATCTTCATGTTGAATTCTTCCAAGGAGAAGGCAGCAATTTCATTGTCCTGTTGGGGATTGAATCGGTTAGGGAATCAGATTTAATCAACTACTATATTTATGTAGAAAAACTGTTTAGTTGTTTGTGTGATTAATTAATAGGGCCGAATAGAAAACATTTATGTGATATCTGTAAAAAACTGTTAAGCTATTTCCCAGCAACACACATACTTCGGGGAGCATTATATATAATATTAATATTTTGAGTTATGAAGAGCCCTCAGCCATAATACACAATTTTAAAAAGTTTTGCCAGCAAGCATCCTATACAATTTTCGAATAATTAATTGAGCAATAGGTCCCTTTCAAATTAAATTGATATTCCAGATTTTAGCATCAGCAAAAAATGTAAAGAACAAATTTTAAAATATTAAATTGACTGGGAAAAATCAGAGCTTCGAAAGTAACCTATACATATTGATGTGAAACAGGACTACATTCAAGTTCCAATCCATAGGGTCTTCTATAGGGAAACTATCGAATATCAATTGGTTGATGAACCCAATAATTAACGTGAAAAATTATAGTGTTTGTAAACATCTAACCATAACAAGTCAAATGATTGTGCTGCACTCGAACAGAAATCATGCTACCTAGCGAAAGTGAACTATAGGACAGTACGGTAATAATTAACGTACTGTCCTATGAATTATTGTCCTATTCATTAACAACATCAATCAACAACAATGTTTATAGCAACTCATAAACATCTTCTATCTATAGTTTCGTTAATAGTTTCTTTATAAAATCTCAAACAACTTAAGTAATTTCACTGTTTTTAGAAAACGTGTTAACATATATTTAAATATTATTTGATGTTCAATTAGGTTTATTAAAATATAATGTATATTATTCCTATTTACCGAAAATAATTTCATTATAGATATCACTTCAATGTTTTCTATTTGGCCCTCTTATTTAAACATGGACTTTATTCGTCTATTCTCTTTCCAACATTCATTCACGTCATTATTCTACTATTTTTATATTCTGTATTCATATATTTTGTACATTAGGCATTTTGTCTTTAGGTCTTTTGTCCTATATAGTAGCCAATATACAACACATTAATAGAATAAACTATACATGGATACTATAGGACCATTCTTACAGCAGTTTTGTCACTTTAATTAATAATAGACAAAATAAAAGAAGATTTAATGACATTAGAGGGGAAAAAGGCACATCACCGCTCTTCATTTGAGTATCCCCATTTACGGAATATTTTATTGAGAATCTTGTATAAATAAACGATTTACCATCTTTTCAATGAATGATTAAACAAAACTTTGTCTAGAGACATCGAATTTTATTGTATTTATTTATCCCTGTTCTAAAGACTCACCTCTATTAGCAAATGGTTTCTGTAGCATTTTAGTTTGCTGAGTTCGTTGAAACGATGGTTCACTTTAGGCAGAGTTAGAAGATCAGTCAGGTTTTCGAAATGCTCAAAGATCTTGATGACCATTTCATTAGGCAATAGATCCATCATATTGATCTGAAAATGGAACAAATAATTGTTAGATGATAAATATATAATATATACAAACAATAATCTTTTAGAGGAACAACCTCCCTGAAATCTGGAGAAAAAAATCGAATATTTTTTTGCATAAAATGATGTCTTACAGTCACTCGGAAAACGAGTTAAAATATTAGAGGTGAAAATAATCTAGAAGTGCTTCATAAACAAATCTTATATAAAAAATACTCCATTTGAATAGTTGCATTAACCATGTAAATTTCAAATTACTATATTTATTGATAAACTTTTTTGTAGTTAAGGGAGACGGTCCTCTTAAAGGTCCACTCCAAGCAAATTTTTTTATTTCTTAAATTAACGAGACTAATGTTTCTCATCATTTTTCTGCAAACCCCATGAAATTTGATAGCATATTTTTAATTTTATATGCTTTTAAAGATTTTCATAATCAAAACTCTACAAAACCTACTTCACTTCCGACTTTCTAATTTTAGTCTGAAGAAGAAGAATGTACACCATTTGTTTTGATTGTCAACTAGGTATTTGGTTTAATAAATTTATTTATTATTCGTATCAAGGTTTAAATTTGGATAAACTTATTATAGAAACGTTTATATACTTTTAGAAACAATCAATATCTTAAAAGAAGGCCAAAAACACATTGTTTGTTTAAAAATCTAAATTTGAAATCAAAACAAAGGGTGTACAATCTTCTTTCTCAGCGTCCGTTTGGAGATTCGCTCGATTGTTGCTCACAGAGTATTTAACAACTGGGAAATAATAAAATATATACTGAACCGAATTGTTTGCGGTTTGCGCAAAGGAAATAATAAAATATATACTGAACCGAATTGTTTGCGGTTTGCGCAAAGGAAATAATAAAATATATACTGAACCGAATTGTTTGCGGTTTGCGGAATAATGATCGTAGTCCTTAGTTCTATAGTAATATGTAATAAACTCATTTCTTCCCCTGAGCCTGGAGAGGACCTTTAAGGTTAGAGGGTATAGATGTCTCTTAAAGATAACTTTTTGCAAGTAGCACCCCCCCCCCCCATTATACTCTTTGATGTTTGGGAATGAATTCTACTTCGTTCCTACATAACTCAGAAGATGGGAATACCGAGGAATTTTTTTTTAAAAAGGCCCCCTGTCAGAGGAAGCGAACCTTCTTTAAATAATTAAAAAAAAAGCAATTATCTTTATTAAGACAATGAACATTAAAAAATGAAAGATAAGCTTCTCTGCTCTACGACCATGGCTCCGACCATCGCCAATGGTAGTGGCGACCAACTGAGCTACCCAGGGAGAAAATTATAGGGGGGACATAGAAGATTTTGGGAGATTAAAGGAGCCTTTCTACCATAATCATAGAAGAGAATTGGGGGTGCTTATGTCCAAATTTTCTACCATGTTCACTCCTATAATTAAAGGGGGGAATCTCCTATACTATCAGATGATTTCACCCATAATCATAGAAAATGTTGGCAGATTAAAGGAGTCTTTCTACCATAATCATAGAAGAGAATTGGGGGTGCTTATGTCCAAGTTTTCTACCATGTTCACTCCTATAATTAACGGGGGGAATCTCCTATACTATCAGATGATTTCACCCATAATCATAGAAGAATACCAAAATTAACATTTCCCAGCATATACTGCATTTGTACGTATACGTTTGACTTTACATGAATTAGTTGAATGATACATATTGTTATATACAAATTAAATGGAAAGAAATGGAGAAAGAAATGAAGTGATGTTGCCTGGTCTCGAACCAGCACCTTGTTGACTTCTGCTTACGACGCTAACCACTCGACCATCCTGGACACAGTAGAAGTAGGATTTTTAATGAAGTTAATGCAATATGATAACTCAATTTTATCTTTAGGTTATCATCGATAAATATAGTTTCATATTTCATAGATTATTTCTTTTTTTCTTTTATATTCGTTTCTTTTATAATTTTTGGGGATTAACTATTTTTCACTAATTCCTGGAATATTCACCCAATATTGTTAGGGAATCAACTTATTTTTAGTAATTCCTGGAATATTCCTACGATATTTTTAGTGGATCAACAAATTTTCAGTAATTGTTGGAATTTTTCCTCGATATCGTTACACAAGGAAAATATTATGGTGGGGTCATAGAAGATTATGGTGGACCGACATTATAGGGGGCTAGATCTTACGTGATTATAGATATTATTCGATAAATATCAACCTTGTGCAAAACATCCTATAAACATCTATAATCACCGTAATATTTCCCAACCATGATGTATAGTAGATTATATCAACCAAAATATCCGAATATTTTCTGATAATGTTCCTTATATATGAACTTCTATGAATGAACCATCTTAAATCTACGAAGATTTTCTGATAATAATCCTACTATGAATTTGAATGGTTGTAACATCTTAAATCTGGAGGGATTTTCTGATTGTATTTCTTATATGAACTTCTATGACTGAACCATCCTAAATCTTCTAATATTTTCTGATAATATTACTTATATGAACTTCTATGACTGAACCATCCTAAATCTTCAAATATTTTCTGATGGTATTTCTTATAAGAACTTCTATGACTGAACCATCCTAAATCTTCTAATATTTTCTGATTGTATTTCTTATATGAACTTCTATGACTGAACCATCTTAAATCTTCGAAGATTTTCTGATGGTATTTCTTATATGAACTTCTATGACTGAACCATCTTAAATCTTCGAAGATTTAAGATGGTTCATTCATAGAAGTTCATATAAGGAACATTATCAGAAAATATTCGGAGATTATGGTTGATGTAATCTACTATACATCATGGTTGGCAAATATTACGGTGATTATAGATGTTTATAGGATGTTTTGCACAAGGTTGATATTTATCGAATATTATCTATAATCACGTAAGATCTAGCCCCCCATAATGTCTGTCCACCATAATCTTCTATGACCCCACCATAATATTCTCCCTGGGTAGAATCCAACATTTATCTCCCTTGTAATATTTTTATATATGATATATCAAACAAATTCTTCTTCCTCTTAGAGTTATCGTAGAAGAAAATTGTATTTATAATAAATAAATTTCCTTCACTCTTGTTCTTCCAGGCAAATGCCCAATTGAAAAAGGTAAGACTCTTTGCCTTCGTTTTGAACTCAACATTCAAAGTTAAACTATTAAAACAAAAGTATAGCAAAGTGATCTTCCAGACAATAAAATAATTATAAAAACATTGTATTCAATGCAAATAAAACAATATCTGCATTGAATATTATTTAAAAATATAAAACTCACGTTTGTATCTTCGTTATTCTCCATAACTTTTTGACTCAATATCACAATTCTTAGAGACTCCAAGGGACAGCTTGAACCTCACTTGTTGAGATGTACATTCGAACTGAATGGTCTTGAGAATTACAGCCGACTTTTATAGTGCGGAGTTGGTCGAAAAAAGATGTACAAAGAGGCTTTGACGTCATACCTCAACCACAAGAACAATGTACATCCTGTTTGGTAAGATTCTAATCGAAAATAGATGTACAAAGAGGCTTTGACGTCATACCTCAACCACAAGAACAATGTACATCCTGTTTGGTAAGATTCTAATCGAAAAAGATAAAGAAAGAGGCTTTGACCGCCAAATGCCTACAGCCTACCAAAAGAACAATGTACATCATTTTTGCTAACATTCTGTTCTAAACATTGCTCGAAATTAGTAATTAAAACAAAATATTAAACACATCTTATTTAATCAATTTTGTGATTTAGTTGTCTGTATGTGAAAATATTTATAATGAAAAGAGATATATATACCCTGCAAACATTTCCACATGGCATACACATGGATGCCATGTGGTTGGATGGTTATAATATGGCAATAGGTTTTTAAGATGTATCATCCACATTGAAACAACCTAAACACTAAAATAACAGATGTTAACCATGTGTAATTTACCACATTGAAACCACATGTCAATTACCATTTCAATGACAATTGTTAACCATGTGTAATTTACCACATTGAAACCACATGTCAATTACCATTTCAATAACAGATGTTAACCATGTGTAATTTACCACATTAAAACCACATGTCATTTACCATTTCAATAACAGATGTTAACCATGTGTTATATACCACATTGAAACCACATGTCAATTACCATTTCAATAACAGATGTTAACCATGTGTAATATACCACATTAAAACCACATGTCGATTACCATTTCAATAACAGATGTTAACCATGTGTAATATACCACATTGAAACCACATGTCAATTACCATTTCAATAACAGATGTTAACCATGTGTAATATACAACATTACAACCACGAATCAATTGACTCCAACGGAACTGGTGCGTCAAATCAGGAGACACTAACCGGAACTGGTGCGTCAAATCAGGAGACACTAACCGGAACTGGTGCATCAAATCAGGA
>CANNZV010002666.1:73767-88793 GCA_947561585.1 Caprella mutica | reverse complement strand
CTCAAACTTTCAGTTGAGAACATGTCCTGATTTGTCTGTAGCTAATTGCTCTAACTTTCAGTTGAGAACATGTCCTGATTTGTCTGTAGCTAATTGCTCTAACTTACAATTGACAACATGTCCTGATTTGTCTGTAGCTAATTGCTCGAACTTCCAGTTGACAACATGTCCTGATTTGTCTGTAGCTAATTGCTCGAACTTCCAGTTGACAACATGTCCTGATTTGTCTGTAGCTAATTGCTCAAACTTTCAGTTGACAACATGTCCTGATTTGTCTGTAGCTAACTGCTCTTACTTATAGTTGAAAACATGTCCTGGTTTGTCTGTAGCTAATTGCTCAAACTTACAGTTGGCAACATGTCTTGGTTTGTCTGTAGCTAATTGCTCTCACTTACAGTTGAAAACATGTCTTGGTTTGTCTGTAGCTAATTGCTCTTACAGGTGACAACATGTCCTGATTTGTCTGTAGCTGTAAGTCTCAACTATAAGTAAGAGCAATTAGCTACAGACAAATCAGAACATGTTGTCAACTGTAAGAACAATTAGCTACAGACAAACCAAGACATGTTGTCAACTGTGAGTAAGAGCAATTAGCTACAGACAAATCAGGACATGTTGTCAACTGTAAGTTAGAGCAATTAGCTACAAACAAATCAGGACATGTCAACTGTAAGTAAGAGCAATTAGCTACAAACAAATCAGGACATGTTGTCAACTGTGAGTTAGAGCAATTAGCTACAGACAAATCAGAACATGTTGTCAACTGTAAGAACAATTAGCTACAGACAAACCAAGACATGTTGTCAACTGTGAGTAAGAGCAATTAGCTACAGACAAATCAGGACATGTTGTCAACTGTAAGTTAGAGCAATTAGCTACAAACAAATCAGGACATGTCAACTGTAAGTTAGAGCAATTAGCTACAAACAAATCAGGACATGTCAACTGTAAGTAAGAGCAATTAGCTACAGAGAAATCAGGACATGTTGCCAACTGTAAGTTAGAGCAATTAGCTACAAACAAATCTGGACATGTTGTCAACTGTAAGTTTGAGCAATTAGCTACAGACAAATCAGGACATGTTGTCAACTGTAAGTAAGAGCAATTAACTACAAACAAATCAGGACATGTTGTCAACTGTAAGTAAGAGCAATTAGCTACAGACAAATCAGGACATGTTGTCAACTGTAAGTTAGAGCAATTAGCTACAAACAAATCAGGACATGTCAACTGTAAGTAAGAGCAATTAGCTACAGAGAAATCAGGACATGTTGCCAACTGTAAGTTAGAGCAATTAGCTACAAACAAATCTGGACATGTTGTCAACTGTAAGTTAGAGCAATTAGCCTTAAACAAATCAGGACATGTTGTCAACTGTAAGTTAGAGAGCAATTAGCTACAGACAAACCAAGACATGTTGTCAACTGTAAGAGCAATTAGCTACAAACAAATCAGGACATGTTGTCAACTGTAAGTTTGAGCAATTAGCTACAGACAAATCAGGACATGTTGTCAACTGTAAGTTAGAGAGCAATTAGCTACAAACAAAGCAGGATATTTGTCAGCTGTGAGTTAGAGCAATTAGCTACAGACAAACCAGGTTATTGTGTGGCAATTGATCAACTGTGAGTTTAGCAAGAAATTCTGCTATCAATAACTTCTAAAGAAAAAAATATAATTTAATTCAGAACAGAACAGAAAATTGAGATACTTTGTAATGGACCATTTGAAATATAAATTGATGAAGACCTCCAAATTTATATGGATTCATCACACAAACATTTGAATTAATTCTTCACAATATAGTGTCGAGACAGGAGTCCTTGAAAGTGAATGGATATATTTTTGAATATATTAACTAGGAAATCAATATTCTCATTCACTTTGGATCACAAATTAAATTTATGTACAATTATCATAAATGAGAAAAAAATAACAAATATCATAGATTGAAATATTACAATTATTTATAATAAGAAATTTCTCAGATTTTAAAAGTTGCAGATATATCCACTACATGAAGAAAAGCAATCAAATGATAATAAAATTTAATTATAAGTGATCTGAATGAACTAATTGAAGATCAGAACATCAATAATTTACGTGTCACAGGTAGCTACGATTATGTATCTAAATACCATAAGAAAATATAGATATGAAAAAGTGAAACTAAATGCACCCAATGAAAACAAAAAATAACATGTTTATCTATGAAATAATAGGTAGATCAATATGAAAATTAAGAAATTCAGTCAGATTTATGTTTACTTTCGTCAATATAAACTATATGTAATAATAATACAAACTCATATAACTGACACTTGCTATAATAGAAACTCATATAACTGGCACTTGTTATGATACAAACTCATTTTAGTGACACTTGCTATAATACAAACTCATTTTACTGACACTTGCTATAATACAAACTCATTTTACTGACACTTGCTATAATACAAACTCATTTAACTGACACTTGTTAAAATACACACTCATTTTACTGACACTTACTAAAATACAAACTCATTTTAGTGACACTTGCTATAATACAAACTCATTTTACTGACACTTGCTATAATACAAACTCATTTTACTGACACTTGCTATAATACAAACTCATTTTACTGACACTTGCTATAATACAAACTCATTTAACTGACACTTGTTAAAATACACACTCATTTTACTGACACTTACTATAATACAAACTCATTTTAGTGACACTAGCTATAATACAAACTCATTTTAGTGACACTAGCTATAATACAAACTCATATTACTGACACTTGCTATAATACAAACTCATTTTACTGACACTTGCTATAATACACACTCATTTTATTGACACTTGCTCACTTGCAATAATACACACTCATTTTATTGACACTTGCTCACTTGCTATAATACACACTCATTTTATTGACACTTGCTCACTTGCTATAATTCACACTCATTTTATTGACACTTGCTATAATACACACTCATTTTATTGACACTTGCTCACTTGCTATAATACACTCTCATTTTATTGACACTTGCTCACTTGCTATAATACACACTCATTTTATTGACACTTGCTCACTTGCTATAATACACACTCATTTTATTGACACTTACTCACTTGCTATAATACACACTCATTTTATTGACACTTGCTCACTTGCTATAATACACACTCATTTTATTGACACTTGCTCACTTGCTATAATACACACTCATTTTATTGACACTTGCTCACTTGATATAATACACACTCATTTTACTGACACTTGCTCACTTGCTATAATACACACTCATTTTATTGACACTTGCTCACTTGCTATAATACACACTCATTTTATTGACACTTGCTCACTTGCTATTATACACATTCATTTTATTGACACTTGCTCACTTGCTATAATACACACTCATTTTATTGACACTTGCTCACTTGCTATTATACACATTCATTTTATTGACACTTGCTCACTTGCTATAATGCACACTCATTTTATTGACACTTGCTCACTTGCAATAATACACACTCATTTTATTGACACTTGCTCACTTGCAATAATACACACTCATTTTATTGACACTTGCTATAATGCACACTCATTTTATTGACACTTGCTCACTTGCAATAATACACACTCATTTTATTGACACTTGCTATAATACACACTCATTTTGTTGACACTTGCTCACTTGCTATAATACACACTCATTTTATTGACACTTGCTCACTTGCTATAATACACACTCATTTTATTGACACTTGCTCACTTGCAATAATACACATTCATTTTATTGACACTTGCTCACTTGCAATAATACACATTCATTTTATTGACACTTGCTCACTTGCTATAATACACACTCATTTTATTGATACTTGCTCACTTGCTATAATACACACTCATTTTATTGGCACTTGCTCACTTGCAATAATACACACTCATTTTATTGACACTTGCTCACTTGCAATAATACACATTCATTTTATTGACACTTGCTCACTTGCTATAATACACACTCATTTTATTGACACTTGCTCACTTGCTATAATTCACACTCATTTTATTGACACTTGCTATAATACACACTCATTTTATTGACACTTGCTCACTTGCTATAATACACTCTCATTTTATTGACACTTGCTCACTTGCAATAATACACAATCATTCTATTGACCATTGCTCACTTGCTACAATACACATTCATTCTATTGACACTTGCTCACTTGCTATAATACACTCATTTTATTGACACTTGCTCACTTGCTATAATTCACACTCATTTTATTGACACTTGCTCACTTGCTATAATACAAACTCATTTTATTGACACTTGCTCACTTGCTATAATACACACTCCTTTTATTGACACTTGCTCACTTGCAATAATACACACTCATTTTATTGACACTTGCTCACTTGCTATAATACACTCATTTTATTGACACTTGCTCACTTGCTATAATACAAACTCATTTTATTGACACTTGCTCACTTGCTATAATACACACTCCTTTTATTGACACTTGCTCACTTGCAATAATACACACTCATTTTATTGACACTTGCTCACTTGCTATAATATACTCATTTTATTGATACTTGCTCACTTGCTATAATACACACTCATTTTATTGACACTTGCTATAATACACATTCATTTTATTGACACTTGCTCACTTGCTATAATACACTCATTTTATTGACACTTGCTCACTTGCTATAATACAAACTCATTTTATTGACACTTGCTCACTTGCTATAATACACACTCCTTTTATTGACACTTGCTCACTTGCAATAATACACACTCATTTTATTGACACTTGCTCACTTGCTATAATACACACTCATTTTATTGACACTTGCTCACTTGCTATAATACACATTCATTTTATTGACACTTGCTATGATACACACTTATTTTATTGACACTTGCTCACTTGCAATAATACACACTCATTTTATTGACACTTGCTCACTTGCATTAATACACACTCATTTTATTGACACTTGCTCACTTGCTATAATACACACTCATTTTATTGATACTTGCTCACTTGCTATAATACACTCATTTTATTGACACTTGCTCACTTGCTATAATTCACACTCATTTTATTGACACTTGCTCACTTGGTATAATTCACACTCATTTTATTGACACTTGCTCACTTACTATAATACACACTTATTTTTTTGACACTTGCTCACTTGCAATAATACACACTCATTTTATTGACACTTGCTCACTTGCTATAATACACTCATTTTATTGACACTTGCTCACTTGCTATAATTCACACTCATTTTATTGACACTTGCTATAATACACACTTATTTTATTGACACTTGCTCACTTGCAATAATACACACTCATTTTATTGACACTTGCTATAATACACTCATTTTATTGACACTTGCTCACTTGCTATAATTCACACTCATTTTATTGACACTTGCTCACTATCATTAGCTAATTCTACTAGTAGCTAGCTAACAATAAATAGAAATCCTGATACATATGGAAAAAAAATTCATATGTATAATAATAAAAAAAAAGTAAAAAAGTGATGTCAACCTTGTAGCTACCTAAAGTTTATAATAACCATTTAATGAATTTGCATAATCTCTAATCATCAAGTGTGATAATACTTGAAAGTATTTGTGAAGTAGAAGCTCAAGGAACTTTACTTTAACTTCTACTGTAATCAAAGAAGAAAACTTTATAATTCTTTATGATCCAATTTTGATTATGCTGTTATCTACATCTTGTATATCACTCGGTGATATTTAATTATTGAATATTTCCATCTATTTTATTTGCAAATCTAATGATACATTATTAAATGTAAAAGTTCTAGTAGCAATGAATATAATTTTTTTTATGTGTGCAGGTATGGATAAAAGGTACGGGACCAGGAAAAAACCTCGTAAGCTCGACTTACTCTCAGAAGTCAGGAAGAAGAACACAAGACCTGATTTCTTGCGTGTTACTCAATGTGGAGCAAAAGGTATGTTTGAAGAATGAACTTAGCATACATGTTACTAGGAGATGATTTTTTCACACAATCTTCATGTATATTTCTATGCCTATTTCAGTTGTAGTTAACTAATGAGCTTATTTATTATTGCTTCTAATGTTTCTATGTTTTTATACAAATATATTGCTCGTTTTTTCTGCTTGTAACCTAGGGTATATATATATCAGGGCTGCGGAGTCGGTACATAAAATGTTCGACTCCAACTCCTTCATTTTGAATTTATCAACTCCTACTCCAACTCCTTATAAAGAATTTCTTCGACTCCAACTCCAACAAACAGTTTCACAGTGTATATTTTATAAGCAATATTGAGTCATTTGAATGTTTAAACTAAAAATATTGATTTAATTCATATCTATGACTATGAGCAGTTATTAGTTTTTATAAGATATTAACATGATGAACAACAAATAAAATGGATCTAAATTTTCGTGACTTATATCAATAGCTTGGAGTCGGTACAAATTGTCGACTCCTAACTCCGACTCCACCAAAAAAGCTTTGACTCTGACTCCACAGCCCTGGTATATTTATTAAATGAGGATATTACATACAATAATAGATTATGCTAGTTGTGAGAACTTACTATCAATAAATATTTAGATTTAAAATAATTTATTTTAGAATAACTCAATTTCTTTTATATCCAAAGTTCCCAACAAATTCATCAAAAAAGATAAGCTACCCAGAGCTCTAATTTTTGAGTTTTTTTTTTAATGTATTATGATTAGCACTTTTTATTTTCAGGATATGGTGTGATAACGACACAAGATCTACAAGCAGGGACTTTCGTTCTTTACTACTCAGGAGAGTATACATCTTCTGCATGCAATGACTCAGAAGATGAGTATACGTACGAGATACAAATGCACAATAGAAGATATTTCATTGACGCTAGATATGATCTTGGTTACGCGAAATTTATCAATGACGATAGTCATCACCCAAACTTGAGAGTACAAATTGTCACAGTTGATTCAAAACCAGTACCAAGTTTTATCACACGGATTCCTATCTCTGCAGGAACAGAGCTAACATACAATTATGGACCTGGCCGGTATCCATGGAGAATGAAAGGATGGGTCCCTGGAACACCTTCCACTGGTTGCAGACCAATTTTTTCACCCAAGAAAGAAGCTCAAAGAACTACCTGCCAAAATCCTAACATCTACCGTAAATTGGAGTTTCCTAAATCTCAGAATTGCAAAGGCCAGCTCAGTGACACCATGGAGAATTCAAATTGTGTAGACCCTGTTGGTGACTGCACTGAGCGAGATGACAATTCTTCGGAGCGCGTTTGTGATTCTCCAGAGCGCGATTGTGATTCTCCAGACCAAGTTGGTGACACCCCTGAGCGAGATGACAATTCTCCAGAGCGCGTTTGTGATTCTCCTGACCAAGTTGGTGACTCCCCTGAGCGAGATGACAATTCTCCAGAGCGCTTTTGTGATTCTCCAGACCAAGTTGGTGACTCCCCTGAGCGAGATGACAATTCTCCAGAGCGCGTTTGTGATTCTCCTGACCAAGTTGGTGACTCCCCTGAGCGAGATGACAATTCTCCAGAGCGCGATTGTGATTCTACAGACCAAGTTGGTGACACCACTGAGCGAGATGACAATTCTCCAGAGCGCGTTTGTGATTCTCCAGACCAAGTTGGTGACACCACTGAGCGAGATGACAATTCTCCAGAGCGCGATTGTGATTCTCCAAATAGAGACGGTCAGTCCCCAGAAACTGGTGGAAAAGAAACTGAGCAACCTGATTATGTTGAATATGAGTCTGATGAACTGAAAGGTATAACTCTTGATCCAACCACAATGCGAAGTGTATTGGAAGTGGCCTCAGTCACAACATTTCACTGTCAACTATGCCTCAAAGAGGTTGGAAAAGCCCAAATTCTAAGGCATTTGAGGAATTTCCATAAGTGCCACAAGAAGTCTGCCAATTTCTTTTCAACTAATACAAAAAGAACGAAGAGGAGCAGATTGACATGTAACATATGTGGCAAACTATGCACAACATTAACGCACCACCTGAAGACATTTCATAATATATCAGAAAAAGACGCTTCCGAGTTAATGAAAATCTCAAAGAAAACCAAATTAGATAAAATTGAGATGTCAGATGAGTTTTGGGTTAAGTACAATAAATACGTTAGCTATTGTAGGAAGTCCCTATCAAAGTTTAAAGGTATAAATCGTTTCATGGAAAGCTCTCATTTCAAAAACATAGTAAGGATAGCTAATGTTTTTAATGAAATTGAGACTGACATCGTAGATTTACTGGAAATTTCACCTGACGATACTGAAACTGAGGAATGCCTTGAACTCACGATAGTGGAATTCACTAACTTTCTCTCTAACTCTAACAAATCTCCTGACACAGCGGTTGTTTATTTAAACGATCTGAAAAAATTTATCAGGTATTTCTACAGATTCAACAGAAGAATTCCTCTCATTGACTTTATTGCAAAATTGATATCTGACTGCAAAAAAGCAAGAAAAGGAAAGATGAATCTGAATAAATATTTAGATCGTCAGGAATTAGTGGAAAAACTTTCTAATCACTTCAACTGTCCATTAGCAGTAACAATTAGAGATGAGATAGCTAATGTTCAGTGCCCAGCTGAAAATTTAGATGTGCGAAACTATTTAATGGTAAGGCTATTAATAGAAAATATCCAGCGAAGTGGTGCAATATGCCATATGACTATTGAAGAGTTTAATTCGGCTATAAAATCTTCTGACAAGAAAGGACGGAACAAATTTACAATAGTTGTATCTGATCACAAGACTGCATCTATAAATGGCCCAGCAAATATACATGCTTTCGAAGATCTTTATGAACAAATAAAGATCTATGTCAAATTTTTTAGGGCTGCTTCTGATTGCACTTACGTGTTCGTTACAGGAGTAGGAAATGCTGTTAGCAACAGTTGCTCGTGGTCAATCTGTCAAAGGCACTTAAAAAAATGTAACATTGGGCTTGCTCAATTTAATGCTAACTCATGGCGAAGAGCTGGCAACACTGTCATTCAGGAAACTGGCAATGCGAGCCTAATAGAGGCAACTGCACGCCAGCTGACTCACAGCCGTGAGCAGGGCAGAACTACATACTACAACGATGTCAGTGCAGTGAAGTCGTCTCGAGACCATAGTGAAATACTTGAGGCAATATTTACAGAGCCAGATATCTCCAAAAGTTCTCAACATTCCCACGTATCTCCAGTCTCTCCAGACGATGAACTACCCAAATCTAAGAAGAGGAGAACAGGAAAGTATGAAAAAATTCCTCTCAATACAGACTCTCCCAAAACGACATCAGAAAGCTCTCCATCAAAACTGGGTAGAAAAAATAGGTATTTCCGAGAGAGTGATAGGAAATTGATAAAAGATAAATTTAGTAATATGATGCGCCAAAATTCAACTGTTAATAAGACATCAGTATTACATGAACTTGACAACAAAACATACAAATTATTAACAGTGGGTAGGACGGTCAAACTTACTAAAAAAGATTTGTCTGGTAGAATTGCGAATTATTTGCTGTCACTGCGACGCAAATATAAGAAGCATTAGGTTGTTAGTTAATTGGTTGAATGGGAAAACTGAGTAACACCATTAAGAATTATGTTGCTCTTGTTGTTTCAAAGTTCTCAGACCTTGTTGTTCATGACTCTCCGTAGCTACACATCCCAATATTAATAATTACATGTAAATTTCACATTGGACTCGGAAGGAATAGTCATTCTTGTGTTAAAAGGAATAGTTATTATTGTGATACTGGGAATAGTCATTCTTGTGTTAAAAGGAATAGTCATTATTGTGATACTGGGAATAGTCATTATTGTGTTAAAAGGAATAGTCATTCTTGTGATACTAGGAATAGTCATTATTGTGTTAAAAGGAATAGTCATTCTTGTGATACTAGGAATAGTCATTATTGTGTTAAAAGGAATAGTCATTATTGTGTTAAAAGGAATAGTCATTCTTGTGTTAAAAGGAATAGTCATTATTGTGTTAAAAGGAATAGTCATTCTTGTGTTAAAAGGAATAGTCATTATTGTGTTAAAAGAAATAGTCATTATTGTGATACTGGGAATAGTCATTCTTGTGTTAAAAGGAATAGTCATTATTGTGTTAAAAGGAATAGTCATTCTTGTGATACTAGGAATAGTCATTATTGTGTTAAAAGGAATATCATTCTTGTGTTAAAAGGAATAGTCATTCTTGTGTTAAAAGGAATAGTCATTATTGTGTTAAAAGGAATAGTCATTATTGTGAAACAAGGAATAGTCATTATTGTGAAACAAGGAATAGTCATTATTGTGATACTAGGAATAGTCATTCTTGTGTTAAAAGGAATAGTCATTATTGTGAAACAAGGAATAATCATTATTGTGAAACAAGGAATCATCATTATTGTGATACAAGGAATAGTCATTATTGTGAAACAAGGAATAGTCATTATTGTAGTTATTACGTTAAATGTTGAAGTCATTATTAAATTACAAGGAATAATTGTTAGTGTTTAAACGAATTGTTACTTAGTATTTCTAAGTTTCTGTTTAATTATTGAAATTAGCTATACGTTCTCGTCTGAATCATTATCACCGATCCACCCCAACCTTCCCATACCCGTTCTTATTTGTTGTGTTTTAGGTTTTTGTTTAGTTGTTTAAACTTTCTTTTGTATCTTTCTTTCTACTTTCCTCTTCCTTCTGCTTTGTTATATCCATGGGTAAGCAGACTGACTGTATATGTATGTCTCTTATCCATGGGTAAGCAGACTGACTGTATATGTATGTCTCTTATCCATGGGTAAGCAGACTGACTGTGTAGGTCTCTTATCCATGGGTAAGCAGACTGACTGCGTAGGTCTCTTATCCATGGGTAAGCAGACTGACTGTGTAGGTCTCTTATCCATGGGTAAGCAGACTGACTGCGTAGGTCTCTTATCCATGGGTAAGCAGACTGACTGTGTAGGTCTCTTATCCATGAGTAAGCAGACTGACTGTGTAGGTCTCTTATCCATGGGTAAGCAGACTGACTGTGTAGGTCTCTCATTCATGGATAGATACCTATCCTTACCATTCATGCGCTTAGTCTACACGATTACCAATAAATAATAATTAGTCGAATTCATCATTTCTTGCTGAATAATTTTGAATTCACCGCATTTTGTGATGTATTTATTTTCTGTTTCTAATTCAAAGAATTCACAAAGCACAAGTCTTTTATCAAATTAAATGCATCGATATAAGAATGAAGTTAAGAGCATAATTGCTAGTTCATGTGAGACTCAACTCGCAACGCATTTGTAAGGTTCCTATTACTTTTCAGACTAATTAAATAATATCCCTCCTGAATATCGTGTTTCTTTTCCAACTTATTACAATTGGAATGCATATAGTATTATCATAATATCAATTGGCTAATCAGAGAACTATTTCTTTGTTTCCTTTGTTAAATTATTTTAGTTAGCTACTGTCCATTTTGAAAAAGATTTACATAGCTACTTGTTTTTGCTTTCATCTAAACAAAAGCCGACTTTTGATTCATTTGAATTCTAATTTACAGGTAGCTAATTGAAGATGAGAAAAATTTCATAGCCAGATTTCTTACAGGGAAGAGTGTGAATTGTGTTACAAGTAAGAGTGTGAATTGTGTTACAAGTAAGAGTGTGAATTGTGTTACAAGTAAGAGTGTGAATTGTGTTACAATTAAGAGTGTGAATTGTGTTACTAGTAAGAGTGTGAATTGTGTTACAAGTAAGAGTGTGAATTGTGTTACAAGTAAGAGTGTGAATTGTGTTACAAGTAAGAGTGTGAATTGTGTTACAAGTAAGAGTGTGAATTGTGTTACAAGTAAGAGTGTGAATTGTGTTACAAGTAAGAGTGTGTATTGTGTTACAACTAATAGTGTGAATTGTGTTACAAGTAAGAGTGTGTATTGTGTTACAACTAATAGTGTGAATTGTGTTACTAGGAAGAGTGTGAATTGTGTTACAAGTAAGAGTGTGAATTGTGTTACAAGTAAGAGTGTGAATTGTGTTACAAGTAAGAGTGTGAATTGTGTTACTAGTAAGAGTGTGAATTGTGTTACAATTAAGAGTGTGAATTGTGTTACAATTAAGAGTGTGAATTGTGTTACTAGTAAGAGTGTGAATTGTGTTACTAGTAAGAGTGTGAATTGTGTTACAAGTAAGAGTGTGAATTGTGTTACAAGTAAGAGTGTGAATTGTGTTACAAGTAAGAGTGTGAATTGTGTTACAAGTAAGAGTGTGAATTGTGTTACAAGTAAGAGTGTGAATTGTGTTACAAGTAAGAGTGTGTATTGTGTTACAACTAATAGTGTGAATTGTGTTACAAGTAAGAGTGTGTATTGTGTTACAACTAATAGTGTGAATTGTGTTACAAGTAAGAGTGTGAATTGTGTTACAAGTAAGAGTGTGAATTGTGTTACAAGTAAGAGTGTGAATTGTGTTACAAGTAAGAGTGTGAATTGTGTTACAAGTAAGAGTGTGAATTGTGTTACTAGTAAGAGTGTGAATTGTGTTACAAGTAAGAGTGTGAATTGTGTTACAAGTAAGAGTGTGAATTGTGTTACAAGTAAGAGTGTGTATTGTGTTACAACTAATAGTGTGAATTGTGTTACAACTAATAGTGTGAATTGTGTTACAAGTAAGAGTGTGAATTGTGTTACAAGTAAGAGTGTGAATTGTGTTACTAGTAAGAGTGTGAATTGTGTTACAAGTAAGAGTGTGAATTGTGTTACAAGTAAGAGTGAGAATTGTGTTACAAGTAAGAGTGTGAATTGTGTTACAACTAATAGTGTGAATTGTGTTACAAGTAAGAGTGTGAATTGTGTTACAAGTAAGAGTGTGAATTGTGTTACAAGTAAGAGTGTGAATTGTGTTACAGGTAAGAGTGTGAATTGTGTTACAGGTAAGAGTGTGAATTGTGTTACAAGTAAGAGTGTGAATTGTGTTACAAGTAAGAGTGTGAATTGTGTTACAAGTAAGAGTGTGAATTGTGTTACAAGTAAGAGTGTGAATTGTGTTACAAGTAAGAGTGTGAATTGTGTTACAAGTAAGAGTGTGAATTGTGTTACAAGTAAGAGTGTGAATTGTGTTACAAGTAAGAGTGTGTATTGTGTTACAACTAATAGTGTGAATTGTGTTACAAGTAAGAGTGTGTATTGTGTTACTAATAAGAGTGTGAATTGTGTTACAAGTAAGAGTGTGAATTGTGTTACTAGTAAGAGTGTGAATTGTGTTACAAGTAAGAGTGTGAATTGTGTTACAAGTAAGAGTGTGAATTGTGTTACAAGTAAGAGTGTGAATTGTGTTACTAGTAAGAGTGTGAATTGTGTTACAAGTAAGAGTGTGAATTGTGTTACAAGTAAGAGTGTGAATTGTGTTACAAGTAAGAGTGTGTATTGTGTTACAACTAATAGTGTGAATTGTGTTACAAGTAAGAGTGTGTATTGTGTTACAACTAATAGTGTGAATTGTGTTACAAGTAAGAGTGTGAATTGTGTTACAAGTAAGAGTGTGAATTGTGTTACTAGTAAGAGTGTGAATTGTGTTACAAGTAAGAGTGTGAATTGTGTTACAAGTAAGAGTGTGAATTGTGTTACAAGTAAGAGTGTGAATTGTGTTACAAGTAAGAGTGTGAATTGTGTTACAACTAATAGTGTGAATTGTGTTACAAGTAAGAGTGTGAATTGTGTTACAAGTAAGAGTGAATTGTGTTACAAGTAAGAGTGTGAATTGTGTTACAAGTAAGAGTGTGAATTGTGTTACAAGTAAGAGTGTGTATTGTGTTACAAGTAAGAGTGTGTATTGTGTTACAAGTAAGAGTGTGAATTGTGTTACAAGTAAGAGTGTGAATTGTGTTACAAGTAAGAGTGTGAATTGTGTTACAAGTAAGAGTGTGAATTGTGTTACAAGTAAGAGTGTGAATTGTGTTACAAGTAAGAGTGTGTATTGTGTTACAACTAATAGTGTGAATTGTGTTACAAGTAAGAGTGTGAATTGTGTTACAAGTAAGAGTGTGAATTGTGTTACTAGTAAGAGTGTGAATTGTGTTACAAGTAAGAGTGTGAATTGTGTTACAAGTAAGAGTGTGAATTGTGTTACAAGTAAGAGTGTGAATTGTGTTACAAGTAAGAGTGAATTGTGTTACAAGTAAGAGTGTGAATTGTGTTACAAGTAAGAGTGTGAATTGTGTTACAAGTAAGAGTGAATTGTGTTACAAGTAAGAGTGTGAATTGTGTTACAAGTAAGAGTGTGAATTGTGTTACAAGTAAGAGTGTGAATTGTGTTACAAGTAAGAGTGTGAATTGTGTTACAAGTAAGAGTGTGAATTGTGTTACAAGTAAGAGTGTGAATTGTGTTACAAGTAAGAGTGTGAATTGTGTTACTAGTAAGAGTGTGAATTGTGTTACAAGTAAGAGTGTGGATTGTGTTACTAGTAAGAGTGTGTATTGAGTTACTAGTGTGCTAGTTAAATAGGAGCGAGTACTTGTGTAATCACAAACTAGGTGATGCTGGTGACCTAGGGAGGGGTTGTACGTATGCCAACCACGTAGAGATTGAAAAGGTCAACCAACTAACTCTTTGGAGAGATTCATTTTTGAGAGCAACACATTGAGATCTTCCATGTCAAGATCATGAGCGTCAAATTTGTGAGTTTTATTTTTGATAGCAACACCAATATTGAGATCTTCCATGTCAAGATCATGAGTGTCAAATTTGTGAGCTTAGAATTCAAGCCGTGTCAAAATCATGAGTGTCAATTTTTTGAGTGTCAAATTTGTGAGTTTTATTTTTGATAGCAACACACATAAAGATCTTCCATGTCAAGATCATGAGTGTCAATTTTGTGAGTGTCAAATTTGTGAGCTTAGAATTCTAGCAGTGTCAAAATTGTGAGTGTCAATTTTATGAGTGTTAACTAACCGTAGTGGATTTTCCC
>CANNZV010002666.1:0-73744 GCA_947561585.1 Caprella mutica | reverse complement strand
AATTGGAGGGTTAAGAGGTAAAGTTGGGTAACTACGATCCTGTGAGAACTAACCATACTTTACCTCGCACGTCTAATCTTATATTTACTGAACGGTAAAGTTGTGTAAGTCCTGGTAGGTTATACACTCATTTCGCTCATTTAGTGAGTGGTAAACTCGAGTGTGGAGTTACCTACCTTTACCTCAACACCAAATGGTGTGTGCAGTGAGAGGCACACTTGGGTGAGTTTATACACAACTGTGCTTCTAAACAGTATTGTCCTTACGGTGAGAGGTAAAGTCGGGAAAGAACGAACCCAACTATGCATTTTACAGGTCTAGTGATCCAAATGAAATAATATTTGATCCAAGATAATATCTATTTTATCCAAGTGAATTGTGGAATTTGCTCAATGTGAAATTGAATTTGATCTTAATGCAATTGAATTTGATCCATGTGAAATAATATTTGATCCAAGTGAAACAATATTTGATGCTAGTGAAATAATATTTGATCTAAGAGAAATAATTATCGAATATTTTATCATTCCGATACCTCACATTTTGTGTCTTACAAGAAAAAAGTAACGCTTTTAACATTTAATATATAAAAAATATATTTGTATAATTTATGAGAGATTGTGATTGGCCACCATAATCTCTCATTGCTCACCATAATCCTCCATTGCCTACCATAATCCTTCATTGCCCACTATAATCCTTCATTACCCACCATAATCTTTCATTGTTCACAATAATCTTTCATTGCTCATCATAATCTTCCATTGCCCACCATAATCATTCATTGCCCACAATAATCCTTCATTGCCCACCATAATCATTCAATGCCCACAATTATCTTTCATTACCCACCATGATCTTTCATTGCCAACCATAATATTTCATTGCCTATCATAATCTTTCTTTGTCCACTATGTATAATCCTTCATTATCCACCATAATCTTTCATTGTTCACCATAATCTTCCATTGCCCACCATTATCTTTCATTGCCCACCATAATCATTCATTGCCCACCATAGTTCTTCATTGGCCACCATAATCCTTCATTGCCCACCATAATCCTTCATTGCCCACCATAATCTTTCATTTTTCACCATAATCCGATCATTGCCCACTATAATCCTTCATTACCCACCATAATCTTTCATTGTCCACTATATTCTTTCTTTGCCCTCCATAATCTTTCATTGCCACCATGATCTTTCATTGCCCACCATAATGTTTCATTGCCCACCATAATTTTTCTTTGCCCTCCATAATCTTTCATTGCCCTCCATTATCTTTCTTTGCCAACCTTAATCTTTCATTGCCCACCATAATCTTACATTGCCAACTATAACCTTTCATAGCCAACCATAATCTTCCATTGCCCACATAATCTTCCATTGCCCACCATAATCTTCCATTGCCAACCATAATCTTCCATTGCCAACCATAATCTTCAATTGCCCACCATAACCTTCCATTCATTGCACATCCTAAAAATGTTTCATTGCCAACCAAAATAATCTATCATTGCCCACCATAATAATATATCATTGTCCACCATAATAATCTCCAAAATCCTCCACTTTAATTTGTCTATCTATATCTTTCATGCACTATACGTAAAGTTTATTTACATTAAAATCAATTACATAAAATTTATTAACATAAATACATACAAAATACCCCTTCGTAGTTCACGTCCCTGAATGAAATAGGGACGTGCACTAGGAAGGGGGTATTTTTAAATTAATTTATCTCAAATTTCATTAAATTTCATCTGATTAAAATATATCGCACAAATAGATATTAATTGACAGAAAAATTAGTATATTAACTACAAATACAAATAATACCAAAAAGGAATATTTGAATTTAAAATTCAGCAAATTAAAGAATATAGATTTGAAAAAAAATTGAAATATATATACTCTTGCTTTCTCTTAAAATGGTTATCAATATAAGAAAATTATTATTTTATGATTACCCCCTTCTTAGTTCCCGTGGAATTACGGTCAGATGAAATGTTATTCCACAACGTACAAAAAAGTCTATGGGAAAATGTAACCACATTTTAAAAAATGTTTTTTTTTTTAATTTCATTATCATTATTTTTGAGAATGCCAGTTTGATGAAACATACTATGCAATTGTAGAGTAAAAAAACCTGAACAAAATATAAACGAACACCATGGTCAAATAATGAGAGAGAAATAGGGATTTTAATAAAGTTTAAATTTTGCGTTTTTTTTTGTGGGGGGGGGGGGTAAAAGATAAAATAGTGAGACACTCCCTTTAAAGACGATATTTTTACATTAAAAAGGAAGAGAAAACAAATGAGGTTAATTCCAAACGTTTGTTAGAATGTTCGATATCTTAGTAATATTACGATACCAGTTTTGCTCAATTTACTTTAGTAATTAACTGAAGCCTAATTAACCAACTAATATTTCTTGGTAGTCAATTATAACCCAATTAGTGTTGTAGATCCCTGGTTTACTACTACCTGACTATTGTATCTATGTACCTATTTAGTAATTAACAAACTAATGTTGCTAGGGGTTACTATTCACTAGTCTGACGCCCCAATAGTCTGACACTTTAGTAATTTATTACTGATTTAACATAAATATCGGGGCACGTGCCGCCCCCCGAACACCCCTGCCAAGTCATTAAACAATCATGAAGTGTGCCGTACAACAAACTACAGATACAACAAACTACATTAAATGATAAAATACAATGAGGGAATAAATAAATAATAAATATATATAGAACTAAAGTAATATGAAAGAGTGATATTAAATTTTAAAAATGAAAGAAATTAAAAATTATTTTAATATTTAGATTAGTTATTAATTGAGTAAACCTATTTAATCATATTTTTTATTTTAATTGAAAAATAAAAACGAATAATAACATAGAGATATATAACTGTCGAGTAATTAACTACTCAACTACATTCAAACTGTGTTTCTTCTATATACCTCAATGATCGAAAATAATTTGAACTTCATTAGGTATAATAATGTTACATAATTTAAAGCGCTATCGGTATAATTTGAAATTAAACAGATCATTAATTTCTTCATAATCACGAGTAAACTAAATCATAAAATATACATTTTATTTTGATAGTCAGTCAGTGTTTTAAATCTTGAATATGATAGAGTCAGATAGACAGTGGTTTACTAAACGCAAGTCCACCCCAAGTGATTGTATGAGAACAAACCTATTTACAAACATTCAAGCTTCGAATGACCAGAAACTAATACAATGAATTACATTAGATGTTAACATGAATGTATAGTATAAATTTGTAAATAAAATAACAGTTTATAAAGAAATAAAAGTACAAAGTTAAAAACATTATTTTTTCTCTCTGTAATCATTTACCGCCAAATTATTTTCCCCAAATCTGTATATCCCTATTTACTATATAGTATTATTATACGTTCACACGCACCGCCCCATCATTTCACCCCCTCCCTCCATCTTTATCAGTAGTTTTTAGCTACCTACCGAAATGTTTAACAAATTGATGAGCCTAGAACTGCAAAGAGGAGCTATAACATGACAACTGATAGATCTCTTTATTGTTATTACCAAATTATATTCTAATGTTGAACTAACATATTATTATTATTGGATATGATTATTCTAGAATCTAAAATAATCATGCATTTTCACAACTATGGTCGTTGTTAAAAAAATATTATTGAAATATATAAAATCAAATTCTGGATAAAAAGATGTATTATTGTGACTGTTATTTGAATAACGATTCGTGATATATTGAGTAAATTTTATACCTAATGGTAATTTTACATATAATATGGTTCATACTACCTAGTTTAATTATTCGATTGAGGTATTTGTTATTAAATTTAAATAAATATTGATTAGTTATGTACAATTTGGATAGCAGACTTATAAGGGTAAGTTCCAAGTTATCGAACAGTTTCATTTTCGAGCACGTAAAAATATCTTATAATTATTATTCTATACTCATATTAACCTTTTTTACTTGTTCGTAAAACTAGAACCGTTCGATAACTCGGAACTTACCCTATAGATATGTATGATTTACTTGGTTGTTTTAGTAACTTGGTACCTAGCAACATACAGTCTTTTAGTTAAAACTGATAGGAAACATAACAATGTTCTCGGAAAGTGAATTTTCTACAACATATCAAGGTAGTTAGTACTAAACTAGGAAATGCTTTATGTTTTCGGTTATATTACTATAAATAATGTAATTATTTTGTTGAAGATTTCATTACTATGATAAAAGTGAAATATTGTTGTAACTTATAAGTTACAAAGATCTTATCTTCTTTGTAACTTATAAATTAAATTAAATAATACTAGGTACGTAGTACATATCATAGGATATCTTAAAGATTATACTTATCCATTAGTTCTCTCTTACTCTCAAGTAAAAGAGTTAGAAAATATTTGTGATTGAGCAATGAGTGCTTTACTTCACTCACTCTATTTGGTGCATAGAGTGACATAATATAAGGGGGGGGGTCGTAAGGGAGGGGGCTAAGGGGGACAGGGGAGAGTAGCGCTATGGTTAGTAGTGGCGGGATGTGTGCTATCCTCCAATAATCTCATTGATAACAAAATATTTATTTCTTCCCTAATAATAATTACCTTGAGGGCAATATATCATGTACATTTAAGTTTATTTCACAACACTGAATCAGTCACAGTTAACATGTACTGCAAATAATGATCATCATACTGTTTTTACAGGATGGCATATTTCTCTATACCTGTAAATGATATAAATCATTCACTGCAATATAATTATTAATTTATGTATAGTTTATATATTTGTTACTAGGCCCTATAAATAAACAAATAAATAATTTAATCATTTCCCTTCAGTCTATTGGTGATACCTAGTAAGTAGTGTCTCAGATGATTGACAGATGATTGACAGTTGTACAACCAGTGACATAAGTCAGGCAGCCAGTGGAAGTGACTGTATTTTCGCGCGCTTGACAAAATTAATACAGTCCACCACTTCACATGAATGACCAATGATTAAAACACTGAAATTAAATCATATGTGAAAACAAATGTATTTGTATATGTTGTATATAAAATATCAGCTTATAAAATAGCATACATTAACTTAGAAGATAATTTCTTTCAGTGTAATTAACCACTCGTTCTTTTCTCCCCCCACCCCCGATAATAAGTTACACCTCTCCTCGCCCTGTACCTCTCCTCCCTAAATCACAAAGTACCTTCCTGAGTAATGCAATGGAACTGTAGAGAAAACCTTCTTATTTAAAAAAGCGTTACTGAATTATTGAAACCTTTTTTTTACTCACAGTTATTGAACTTATAATGTATCATAAAATGAATTATTTTATTACTAGGTTCTGATTTTAACTTATCTTATCACCTTCGCAGATTGCAGAAGGTTACACTTTAGGCAGTATTTATTTATTTGTAATCATGCTAGGTTCTCGCATAACTCAAAAAGGTTTCAATCAAATTGCCTGAAATTTTTATAGGTGTTTGTCATTATCCAGGAACCAGTTGGTTAGATTTTACAGATTGTTACAATAATTAGTAACATTATTTTATTATCATAGTATTCTTTAGTGACACATTTTAGTTAGGCTATATATTTATTGTTATTTGAAAATATTTATGATTAGGTAGGTGGGAAAAATAACTTTCATCGTAAAATAAACACTAAATTAACTATCATTGATGACTGACTGTAGGTACTGTCGTACTGGTAGTTGGGACCGGAAGTGATACTTTTCTAGGTAGTTAGGTAGGTACTACACCTTTTTAACTTAAATTTAAAACATTTTTATATTAATTTAAAAGAAGTCAAGTTATATTTAAAAATTTAGAAAAAAAGTAATTCGAGTTATATATGAAATGGTTCAACTTAAAGCTACTCCGTGAATGCAATCACTATCCAAGGAATGTGACGAAAAAGGTCACAAGCATCGATGGCTGCACTCACGTATGGAAGAGGAAAATAAAGAGGTGTTACAGTTTTCTGTGTTATTTCTCGTTTTACTTTTTCATTAAAATAAAAATACTTTTAAAATAGATATGCTCTATTAATAAATAATCCTAATAATAATTTTTTTCTTTCATTGTGAGAACTTTATATTCCTTTCTTAGTTTACTTTATTTCTAATATATTTGTATGATGCAATCATTCGTTGTATTTCATCATATAATGTTGTTTGTTGTATCCGCTAGTTTGTTGTACTACACACTTCATGATTATTTAATGACCTGTCACGCCCCAGCATATACATATATTTGATGTTAAGCAGTAATAAACTGCAGAAGTGTCGGACTGATGTTGGACTAGAGGGGCGTCAAACTAATGGTGTTGTCGAGCCAATGAATAGTAGTAACCCTATACGTTTACCTAAGAAGTGTAGTTGAAGAGCATAACCCAAGCACTGTCCTCTTTAACTGCAAGTAGTTTGAAAAAATGGTAAACATGTAAAAATTAAAAAAATCCATAATCCAAATTACAACAGTTCGGGGCCTAAGGGACGCCACCCCCTTCTTTCCCATTCACCAAAGACAGCTAACGGATAGAGCCCTTGGGTGCTAAGTTTTAAAATCACGGTATGTTGCTAGGGGGTGTAGGTCATAAGCCCCCCCAGTCAAGAGCCCCCCCCGGTCATAAGCCCCCCCGGTAAAGAGCCCCCCCCGGTCATGAGCCCCCCTAGGTCATAAGCCCCCCTGGTCAAGAGCCCCTCCGGTCAAAAGCCCCTCCGGTCATGAGCCCCCCCCTCCCCCGTTTTTAAATCCTCATTTACCTATATTATTTAATCCTTATTGACACTCTTGTAGTTCATTACTGATTAGACATAAAATATATGTATATCGGGGGGCGTGCCGGTCATTAAGCAATCATGAAGTGTGCAGTACAACAATCTAGCGGATACAACAAACTACATTAGCAACTCTCAGTTATTTCTATCTAAGTAGTTCTTCATTTGTTTAACTAGGTAAATAAGGATTAAAAAAACATTGAGGGGGGGACTCGTGACCGGGGGGGCTTATGACCGGGGGGGCTCGTGACCGGGGGGCTCATGACCGGGGAGGCTCTTGACCGGGGGGGCTCTTGACCGTACCCCGTTGCTAGGTACCGACTTTATTTAGGGAAAACCATCAAATAATTCATACCTATCTATTGGGTAAGTTATGAGTTATCGAACTGTTCCAGATTTACGAATAATTAAAAAAGGTTAAAATGAGAGTTAAATAAATAATTATAATATATTCGCTTACTTGCTCAAAAATATGGAACCGTTCGATAATCGGAACTTATCCTAATTAGTCATTTACCTAAAGTGTAAATAACTAATCAATATTCTTAAATCTAATTATTTATTTAAATTTACATCTCAATTGAATAACTGAACTATAATAAACAATGAATTCAATCAATCATACCTAAAAATGCTATCATTATCACTCAATATATCACAAATTTTCATTCAAATAACGGTCACAATAATACATCTTATTATCCATACTATGTGATAAGCCTACCTAATTGGATTTTAATATTATATTAATGTTTCTTTTAGAAACACAAAAAGTGATCAAACTGTATGATTCTTATAGATAATCAAAATTCATATCCTATAATAATTTTATATGTCAGTTCAATATTATAATATAATTTAAGTATAATAATATACATTTCTATCATTTGACAATGCTTAGTCTTCTGCAGTTCAAGGCTCATAAATATTTTTTTAAACATTACGGTAGGTAGCTACTGATAGAGGGGGGGGGTGTGATATACAGTTTGGGGAAAATAATTTGGCAATAAATGATAACAGAGAGAAAAAATAACCTATTCAACTGTGTAATTCGATTCCTCTATAAACTTATATTTTTTTACAACTAAATACAATACATTTGAGTTAATATATAGTTAAATTTCAGCGTATTAGTCACTGGTCATTCTTCATATCCGTGAATGTGTGTGTACGTATGTTTGTTCCCAGAAGATCACTAACACTAGTGGACTTACATGGTTATTTCTCAATCACTGTCTATCGTATTCAAGATTTAAAACACTGATCGATTGACTGTCAAAGAAAATGTTGACATTATGACTTAGTATACTAGCTCGTGATTATAAGGAATAAATATCTTTTTGAATTTCATATTATACCGATAACGCTATAAATAGTGTAAAAATATTGAACTTCAAATTATTTTCGGTCATAGAAGTTTATTGAAAGATACAAATGAAGTTGAGTAGTTAGATACTTGTTAGGTACATAGAAACACTATTTTGGATAGTAGAAATTACCTTGCTACATTAGTTAGTTAATTACTAAATATGTACAATTGTACATAGATACTATAATCAGGTATAAGTAAGTTAGGGACCTACAGACACCTACAGGCACGCCCCCCTATGTACATATATTTGTTGTTAAATCAGATAGAGTGTCGGACTATTGTCGCGTCGGACTAAGTAGTAGTCGGACTAATGAGGCGTCGAACTAATGGTGCGTCGGACTAATGAATAGTAACCCAAACTAGATTAGTACATATATATTATCAACTTCAAATTTCCTGACCGTATTATTTCGTAAATAGTAATTGCAAATATTCTTTAATCTATTGGTTCCTAAGTATACATAATATAAATATAATATAAATAATTTCCATCAGTACAAAAAATCTTCAATTCAAATATTTAAACCAATAGGAAGGTATTCTTCGTCTATTAGTTATTAAGAGATATTATAATATTCAAACATTGGTCTAGGTAGCTAACTGAATTAAGTATTTTGTATTGCGTTGCGCTATCAGTGCTCAGCTGTAAAATATTTAATAAATTGACATAGGTAGTGGGTTAAGTTACGAATTATCGGTCAGTTCCACATTTTCGGTCATATATATAATTGGTATCCTGATAATTATCACTAATACATATTAAAATAAAGAGTATATAATATATTTTATTGGAATGTTTATTTTTTCTCCTTTGTCTGAAAATGTGGAACTGTCCAATATTTCGTAACTTACCCCAGATAACCATGAATTAGTACACATATTTGATAATGACGTATGGTTCAGTATATATATCAGAATAAGTTTTATGAACTCCCTTTTTTTATGAAAGATTCATTAATGTAGGTAGTACCTATTCAAATTTGAATGTATTTTGAGGCTTATGAAATTGACGTGAAAAAGTGGCACTAATGTGTCACTTACATACATACAAGTTAAATATATCGTTAAAATGAGAGTAGTGGAGTAATGGAATGATGAATATATTAAGGTAATAATGAGGATACAAGTACTATTGAAGAAATATAATTTAATTTTTCAGTGTATAGCTTATGTGTGATCTATGTTTAAAGATAAACAATTATTATTTCATTGTCAAGAAAAAGTTAGTTTTTATTGCAAAAATTGAATACCATTTGACAAACTGTTACCTAGGTAATACTAATATTACTAACCTCAAAAATTATATCGTACACGCAAAATTGAAAGAAATACAATTTCTTACATTTGTAGCTAGCTAACTATATGAAACTAATTACTTTACCTGAACCTAATAATAGAATAAAAAAATTGCACATCAACCTAGCTCATTCAAAAATGTAAAGATTATAAACTTCCATAGTTGAAAATAATTTAGAGCTTGAATATATTTTCTAATTATAACCTAATATTTAACCATAGCTGGATGCAACACTAATAATTATAATACCTTTTATTTTAATCATGAGTATAACGTGCGATAAAATCGTCAGTGAAAGTCAAGGAAGTTAAAGTACTGGAACTATAACAACGTCTCTCAGCTACATTATTAGGTGTGTTTTTCGGTCTACTGCTATATACGTAGTAGTGACAACAGAATGACTTGTTATCGTGACGTCATTAAGGCAACAGATTTTATCGAAAATAAGGGTCAAGTAGTTTGAATAACTGAATACACCATTACTCTTTTCTTATATTGGCAACAAATAAACATTTTTAATAATAAAACACTCTTCGAATACCTTAAATTCAATTTTAAAGTGTTGCTGTGATGACGTCGCGTACACTAACAGTCTCAATTGTCACTACTACATTCTATATACTCTTAATCCGTGAATATGCATGTATTAGCAGTGGACTGGACTACAGACACATTTAAACAAAATGTTAGCCGCCTGGTGAAAGTGACTGTACAAGAACATTCGTACGTACATGTGCTCACGCCTTCAACTGAATCAAAACTAGACACGAATTGCATTTGTTATATACTATTTTGTTATAAATAAATTAAATAAATTAGCAGTTAACAAAGAAATATTAGTACATACTTTGATTGTAGATTTGTTTCTCAGTGTACCTATCATTCACTACCTTTTTCCTAGTATATTGTCAACCCCTTCCCCTCTCTTATATTTGTCTTATGAGCGTATTTATATTATTAATAAATAATAAATACCCACTATTATTTGATACGTAAATAACATTATAATATTGCAGTATTTTTTATTAATTATTGGATATTTATTATGCTAACATTACCATTTATTTTTAATCACTTTTTCTTTGCATTACATTACTGAAATTTTGAAACCTAGTTTTCTCAGATACCTAGGTTTAGAATAATCAATATTTCAATCCATCAAAAGATGACTAGTGTCATTGTCACTATGCACTAAACATATTTTAATTACTTAAACTTATTCATTATATTTATATTATTTTTATCTTACCTAATTCATTTCTAAATTATCAGTAAATGCAACACGTTATTATTATCTGAACATATCAATGATTAGGTAGATTGAAAATATATATACCTACTGAAAAGTAATCGATAAATTATTGGTTGCTAAATTAGTATCTATAAATAGTTCAATACATCCAGAAGCTATAAGTTTCAGTAAATATATCAAAATAGTATTATTGCTGCACTAACAGTAGGTAGGTAAACTATTGAATATTACGATGATATTTTATTAAAAATAATTATAGTTTGATATATATATAAATGAGAAATAATAGTGTGTGTATTTTGTTATTCATGAATGAGTAACAAAAGGTAGTAATTGTTTTGTGTTCGTGCTTTTAAATTACTTCATGATAAGCAATAAGGTATTAGGTACCAGCTTATAATGTTAATTAAATTATTGCTATTGCTCATTACGTAACGAATGACTGTAATTTTTTTTTTTAATATATGTACGATTCCAGAATAGTTGGGTATCCATTTACATAACCAACTTCACCTCCTAATCGATGGATAGATAGATACCCCCCCCCCCCCGCCGCCTGCCGAGGAGACTGTAGATTATTGAGAGGACAAGTTGGGTAACTACACACACAACTTTACCTAAATATCATTGACTGAATCAGTGAGAGGTGAAGTTGTGGAACGACACACACTACTTCACCGCAATAGAATACAGCTTTTATTTGAGCGGTGTAGTTGGGTGAGAACACACATAGGTACACCGTTTGAGATATTTTCTATTAGTTTAGAAGTACAGTTGGGTAAGAATGCACCTTACTTTACCGTAGAGGAAAAGCTTCATTTCGTGGAGAGCGACACTTCGTAGTTACCCAACTTTACCTCTCTACCCTCCAATTCGTGGTTAGTGTATATAATATTATTGCTATCGAGAAATCTCAACGTTGAAGGTATTTAAGTTATGGGCTTGAATGGTGAGATTTTACAATGAGATTATTCTGAAATTTGCAAGGTATATGTAACTTCGCAAAGATCACACGTTTAGTTCGTTCCACTTTTTCGTTTTTGAGCAAATGAGAATTTTATAAGAATAAAATTCGAACAATTTTTGATAATTAGAAAAATTTAGAAAATAATAGATTTTCGGTGAAGAACTGTGATGAAAAGCAAGACATTGTGAACATTAAAAAACTGTTCACAATTTTGTTAGAAATCATTCGAGGATCCGAAATGCCTTTGGTTTTCTTGAAGCGAGAAATCTCATCGATTTTTATGCATTTTTAGGTGAAAAATTCACATTTAACAGGAGAGCCTAAATCGTATACATTTGACCACAAACATAAATACGTCAATAATAGGCACAAACGTAATAATCCCCTTACCCCCCTTTGGGTTGTAGTGCATCTAGCCCCCAAAAAGTAGGGACATAAAAGTACACTGTCTAACATTCCTTTTCAAATTAAGAAACAATCATCATTTTTACCCTCACTATACCCCTAGGAGACGGAGGTCAAATGCTAAAAGTACTATATAGTGTCATAAGTATTGATCATTTCAAAAGATTATTAATGTTCTTTTATTTATTTTTTAATATTTTGCAGGTGATATTTGATATTCGCCTCAGATAACAAAGACATATGCTCTATATATTATTCAATATGTCAGACTATCGGTAATATTATATTCAGAGACACTAAAATGAGAAAGATCAATAATAATTTATTATTTATGATTACTATTAATGAGAATATATTAACAACAAAATCGAAAAACCCATCGAATTTGATGAAAATTACCACTTTTATCCATTGCTGAAAAAGAGTGAGTAGGTAGTGGGCTTTCCATGTCCCAAATTTTTGTCAGGGTCCGAGAACTAGAACCCCCCCCCCCCCTCACTCCAGGAGGGTCCAAATGGGAGGGGGGGGGGGTTTGGGTTAAAATTAATTATTATTGGAAGTGGGAGGGGTTGGAAAAGGAATGCATAAATACTGAGTAAAAGTTGGAAAAGGAATATATGACGGTAGTATATGTAATTCACGGGTAAAATATGAAAAATATGCCTTTATATCATTTATAGATTAGAGAACAACATGAAAACACCATTCAAACTTCATAAATAGCGATAAAATTGACATTTCTCTTTATTATTTTCTATTTTGTTTATTTTCCACCTAAAAAAGACGAGAAGTCAACGAGTTCTCACGCTACAAATTAACCGAATACAGTTTTAGAATCCTCGAAACATTTCCAACAAATTTAAAGAGCGCTTTTTCTTTCTTTCCCTCAAAACCGAAAATATAGGTGTTTTTTTTGACATTTCAGTTAGTCATAAAAAATTAATAATTTTTTTAAAAAGTCCTCTATTGATTAGTTAGAAATATTCCAAGGATTCTAAAACTGTCTTAGTTTTTTTCTAGCATATACACTCATACACTTCTTGTCTTTTGACATTTATTAAAAAAAAAAGATTTTTTTTCGAAAATCAAAGCCACAAGAAAAAATTACACAAATAAAAAAAAATGTTTTCGTTGCCACACACAATCTTCTAAAAAAAGGTTAGAAAATAAATTGTCTTCCTCTGAGAATATACAATTATATATATATTCTAATGTAGCATGCAGAAAATATATTGGTTTCGTATTATAGGTACGTTTACAGTGGAATTTTTTCAATCTTTTAACTCCCAATATATAGTAGTATTTGAAATTAGAATTTAGAGGAAGCAATATATTTTTTGAAGATGGGGTTTGGTACTAACAACTAATGCATAACTAACTTTTTTGAAACTTAAAGAAAACCCTTCCAAAGGTTATCTACAGAAGGTGCTGAAAATGGCCGCCAGAATCCTGTAGTCGTAGTTTTGCGCGCTTTTATACGATCTTCGTCAATATTTCAATTATTGCTGTCTCGCAATTGTTGCTGCCCCGTAATTTGCACCAATCAGCTTCAATTATACCAGAAGATCTTAGTGCCTCTGATGATAACTTGTCCTTAGAATATTTTTTGGGCAAGAACTGCTTAGCCACCCGTGTACAATGGGGTGGAGCACCAAATTTCATCCACTGCGTCATGTTGCAGTGGCTCCAAAATTTTGCCATACTTTGTTTTCGAGCAATCGAGATACAACTGCTATCCTAGAATTTTAGCGTCTATAATCGCAACAAAAAATCATTACTTTTTCGTCATTTATATCGTTACCTTCTACAATACCATTTGGATTCTCATCTGCAAATTATAAAGAAGACACAATTGATAGGGTGACGGATAGCGTCTTGAAGCGTGCAAGATTTTGACTAGAAGATTCCAGCGAGTATTCTCAACACTTTCGGTACATAGCCTTTAAAAGTATTTTCAATGAGTTTCAAATAAGTTTGTATTAAATGAAATGTAAGTACCAAAGCATATCTTCAAGAAAATATATTCGCTTCATCTGAATTCTTATTTCAAATATCACTATGTGTGTTGTCAAAAAATTGCAAAAAAATACTAAACGGTGAAAGAACAGTAAATATGTAAATTAATTTGTTTATAAATTACTAAATTTACATTTTTTCACAGGAAACTTTACTGATTGTGATGCTTGTAGATATTTTAAAATTGGTCTGAGTACACAACGACAAATTAGTAAGATATGCTTCTCACGTCTTCATCAATGAATACGTACATATTAGAAATTACGATAGTACATCATCACAGTGACTCTTCTCTGATAGTACATCATCACAGTGACTCTTTTCTCTGATAGTACATCATCACAGTGACTCTTCTCTGATAGTACATCATCACAGTGACTCTTTCTCTGATAGTACATCATCACAGTGACTCTTCTCTGATAGAACATCATCACAGTGACTCTTTTCTCTGATAGTACATCATCACAGAGACTCTTTTCTCTGATAGTACATCATCACAGTGACTCTTTCTCTGATAGTACATCATCACAGTGACTCTTTTCTCTGATAGTATATCATCACAGTGACTCTTTTCTCTGATAGTACATCATCACAGTGACTCTTTTCTCTGATAGTACATCATCACAGCGACTCTTTTCTCTGATAGTACATCACCAAAGTGACTCTTTTCTCTGATAGTACATCATCACAGTGACTCTTTTCTCTGATAGTACATCATCACAGTGACACTTTTCTCTGATAGTAAATCATCACAGCGACTCTTTTCTCTAATAGTACATCATCAAAGTGACTCTTTTTTCTCTGATAGTACATCATCAAAGTGACTCTTATTCCCTGATAGTACATCATCACAGTGACTCTTTTCTCTGATAGTACATCATCACAGTGACTCTTTTCTCTGATAGTACATCATCACAGTGACTCTTTTCTCTAATAGTACATCATCACAGTGACTCTTTTCTCTGATAGTACATCATCACAGTGACTCTTCTCTGATAGTACATCATCACAATGACTTTTTTCTCTGATAGTACATCATCACAGTGACTCTTTTTTCTGATAATACATCATCACAGTGACTCTTTTCTCTGATAGTACATCATCACAGTGACTCTTTTCTCTGATAGTACATCATCACAGTGACTCTTTTCTCTGATAGTACATCATCACAGTGACTCTTTTCTCTGATAGTACATCATCACAGTGACTCTTTTCTCTGATAGTACATCATCACAGTGACTCTTTTCTCTGATAGTACATCATCACAGTGACTCTTTTCTCTGATAGTACATCATCACAGTGAATCTTTTCTCTGATAGTACATCATCACAGTGACCCTTTTCTCTGATAGTACATCATCACAGTGACTCTTTTTTCTGATAATACATCATCACAGTGACTCTTTTCTCTGATAGTACATCATCACAGTGACTCTTTTCTCTGATAGTACATCATCACAGTGACTCTTTTCTCTGATAGTACATCATCACACTGACTATTTTCTCTGATAGTACATCATCACAGTGACTCTTTTTTTCTGATAATACATCATCACAGTGACTCTTTTCTCTGATAGTACATCATCACAGTGACTCTTTTCTCTGATAGTACATCATCACAGTGACTCTTTTCTCTGATAGTACATCATCACAGTGACTCTTTTCTCTGATAGTACATCATCACAGTGACTCTTTTCTCTGATAGTACATCATCACAGTGACTCTTTTCTCTGATAGTACATCATCACAGTGACTCTTTTCTCTGATAGTACATCATCACAGTGACTCTTTTTTCTGATAATACATCATCACAGTGACTCTTTTCTCTGATAGTACATCATCACAGTGACTCTTTTCTCTGATAGTACATCATCACAGTGACTCTTTTCTCTGATAGTACATCATCACAGTGACTCTTTTCTCTGATAGTACATCAACACAGTGACTCTTTTCTCTGATAGTACATCATCACAGTGACTCTTTTTTCTGATAATACATCATCACAGTGACTCTTTTCTCTGATAGTACATCATCACAGTGACTCTTTTCTCTGATAGTACATCATCACAGTGACTCTTTTCTCTGATAGTACATCATCACAGTGACTCTTTTCCCTGATAGTACATCATCACAGTGACTCTTTTCTCTGATAGTACATCATCACAGTGACTCTTTTCTCTGATAGTACATCATCACAGTGACTTTTTTCTCTGATAGTACATCATCACAGTGACTCTTTTCTCTGATAGTACATCATCACAGTGACTCTTTTCTCTGATAGTACATCATCACAGTGACTCTTTTCTCTGATAGTACATCATCACAGTGACTCTTTTCTCTGATAGTACATCATCACAGTGACTCTTTTCTCTGATAGTACATCATCACAGTGAATCTTTTCTCTGATAGTACATCATCATAGTGACTCTTTTCTCTGATAGTACATCATCACAGTGACTCTTTTCTCTGATAGTACACCATCATAGTGACTCTTTTCTCTGATAGTACATCATCACAGTGACTCTTTTCTCCGATAGTATATCATCAAAATGTTTCTTCATACAAATGTACTGTGATATTTCTGTTTATTGTATATTTTTCAAATTGTATGAATGGAATTAGTTCACACACGTGCATATACAGTGCACACGATGAATATTGTCAATGCACGTGGCATAAATTGTGACTCTGTTTCCGTTTTCTGACCAATTACTCAACGCCATTTTTACCACCCATCAAAAAAATCTTTATAACATCAACAAATAATAATAAAAATTTCGAAAAATTACCCGTGGACGGAGAACGGTTAAAAAATTAAATGATGCTAACTAGAAGCATGTATAATTAATTTTTGTAGAAATAGACTGAATATCATTAATTTTTACTCGTATCTAATTATGTACGGTTCATTGAACTCGGTACAAAACATATAGAAATAATATAAGGTCTCTGTTAAACTAACAAAGTAATAAATAGATCTGAGTTAACTTCAGCCTATAAATTAAGTAATTATCTCTGAAAGCAGTCGGTAATGTTTTTCACAATGGAAGATGTTTGCGTAATAATTAGGTGAATATTATTGGTCTGTTAAGTGAAGGCAAAAAGAAAACAATTAAGAATAATTGCTGGGAATTATAAATGTCTGAATTTTAGATATTTGAAAAATAATTCATATATACATTGCAGGAAACAATAAAATACTTTAATAATGGTAAAAAATGTTATCTATTGTTTTGTTGAACAATTCAAAACCTTCTGAAAAACAAATATGATTAAGTATGTAAATACAAATCTAGATTTTACCTTTTAATGCCTATTTGAGTAAACAACTTACCATAACGTCTGAATAAAAATATTTCTGACGATATTCATTATTTATAAGTGAAAAGTGACTTTGTCGGAAACTAAACAAAATAATAGTGTTTTTTTTCTGAAGAGAATCCCATTAGCAAGCACCATAATTCTTATTTTCAATAATTGTTTAGCTCTATATTTCCTTATCTTTTTAGTTGTGTAAAATTAGAGATCAGGAAGTTTTAGAACCTTGTATAAAATGGAAAATTTTGATTGAATTTGACGAAATTTGATTGAAATAAATAAAAATTAGTTAGGATAAGTTGCCATCCATCTCATATTGAGAAGACCCTAATCAGAGAAATGAAATATCAAGTCTTCTCCTCCCCTCCCCCCCTGTCCTATACCGGTCACTTCACCAAAGCTTGTAATTTCTAAATGATAGCATTGACCGGGTAGAGTAGCAGATCCATTCAAACTTTCAGATCCCATTCGATTGAATTTCATTGGGTTAAAGAGGGCAACGAGATCTGCGTACCCGGTCTCGGTCCACCAAGAAGATAGTATTCGAGGTTCCGAAAAGCCGGCAGGAGAAGAAGTTGGCAGTCCTCTTATTTAAAATTGGAGGGGTCAAGCATGGCCGTCTATAGTTTATCAGGCCAGCTCATCATGGCGTTTATAGTTCAATCAGCTGTTCAAAGTGGTCCTATGATATCTAATTACTGTCGCTAAAATTAATGGATAAAGATGGCGCGCAATATATTTTCTTCGGTTTGTATGCCATTGCTCTCTCCATGATGGTTTTTTCGCCTTGTATTTTCTAGGACATAAATTGAGTAATGTTCCAGATTATTTGCAATCAAATTCATGTGAATTTATTAATCATACTATAAATAAACGTTGTTTTTAACTGAACGAGTTGCTCGGCAATGGAGGGAAATTAGAGATCTAAGTGTGAATCATGAACTTTATTATCATACAATATTAACCTATTGGTTAGGATTCAACATTTCTACTTGTGTTGTTCTGTTAACTAAGCTACCTAGTATGTTAATTACGACTGATATACCTAATTAAGTTGTAACCTATTCCATATTTCAGATGCTGACAAACTATATGCCAATCAATAGCTAAAATTTTCGCAGAACTTCTGATCCATGTCAATTTGATGATTTCAAGCCAAAATTAACATAGAATTCATTCAAGTTTTCAAGCCAATTAGACCTATCTAAATTTAACATTTGAAATAAAAGCTAATTGTTTGGTTTTAACTGACATACTCTGTAATATGGTCTAGGTTCAACCAGTTCAATTTTAAATACATTAATTTTATCAGTTACTGATGAAAATTCGGGAAAAAATGTCTTCAGTCCAATCAATTATGCCTTTGGCAATATTTTCAATCCCTATTAAAACTTTCGTCAGACAACTCTAAATTGGTTTCAATTGCTATACGATATGAGGACAACCACCATTTTGATTGAAACGCCATCAAGTTCTTGTGTATATAGACGGTTTTTAAATAGATTAATTATCATCAGGTCAGTTAAAATAGCACTATTATAGTAATTGAATAATTGCAAATCCATTGGTATAGTTTATTACATCATTACACAACTATAAGTGGCTCAAAATAGTCCAATTATACAAATGGGTACAGACTAAGTTCGCCATTTGTTTTGATTTTAGGACCACTTTGAACAGCTGTTATTTTTAGAAATCTGGCCAGAAGAACTATAGACGGCCTTGGTTCAAGGTGAGAACCCCAGCAGCCAAAGGAAGGAGAATCTAAAATCCCGCAAGTGTTTTAGTTTATTTTTTGTTAAAAAAGACTAATAGTTTCTTTTTCACAAGCCAATATGATGACACGGTCCGAGTTTAACAGCAGCTTGTAAACTCGCCTGCTTGTTGCGAGAAAAATAGCTTTGTGTCATCGAGGCTTTAGTTAACTGTTGCCAATATACAGGGTGTCCCAGAAAAAAGTGAACCCAACTCTAAATTAGTATATTTCAATAACTACTGAAGGTAAAACTTTCTAGTAACTTTTGCAACGCGTCCGCTACGCAAAAGATGGCTCCTTTAGGGACTATCCTCAGTACTTCCATGCTTCTACGGCACCGAGAGATGCCGTACGCCTAGTCAGACCCACGCAAGAGAGATGATAAACATCTTTGCAATAAGTGCACCTTGAAATCCACTTCCTGATGTTAATCAAAGCGCATACACACAGTCCCTTTCTGCCATATCAATTTTGACACGTTTTATCTTTTTGGAAATTAATATCAACATTCTGATTCTCATTTTGTAGAGGTGGCCCGAACGCTCCTTGTTAAAATTTAAACTTTTGCCTTCCTTTCTGTGCTTAACATTCTTCTCCACATGGTCAATAATTTACAAAAGGGATTGTTAATTTAAAAGTTTAAAAATCTGGAAATGAATCTATTTCATTAATAGGGTTGTAGTCAAATAAATACATTCATAGGCTTTCCACGATCGTCAATCTTTTTACCCTAGATAGGCATGTATTTTGCCCTAGAACGGTCCTTGATTACCCTAGAATATATAATTACGGGTAGTATAGTAATTACAGTTAGTGTTTAATAACACTATTGGCTTGGTATTTAATTACGACACTTTGACATCTTTTTTTGAAGTTTTTTTGGGATTTTGGTGAAAAATAAAGGAATAAAATACCTTTATCATGAAAATGCGTAAAAAATGACACCTTCCATTCAAATTACAAAATATATTTTCTAATGATCAAGCTGTTCATATTAGAAAAAATCCATATAATTTTTAATCTCCAGGAAGCTATAGAACCACAGGCACAGTATAAAGATTAAGAGGAGAATGTCCAAATCCCATATTCGAAAAATATCAAACTAAACCAATCAATAGCGTAGCAGATGAGATTATGAAGCGTGACGTCATGCGGTGGCGGGAAAACTTAAGCCTGTTCACTACAGAAAATTGGTCTGAGTTGAAACTGAATAAAGTTGAATGTTAAACTACTGAGAGTCTGTGAATATATTTAATTTAATTAAAGTTACGTTTTGAAGATACTAAACTAGGCAGTAGCTTGCTTTTCCGTATCTACAATAAACCACATTTACTTTCAATTTTACAACTCACAGAGGTAAAAATAGAAACTTAAGCATTTTCTTTTTCACTCCTGATAATCACGTGGACCATCGAGTCGCAGATTGGTAAAAAATATGTGACGTCACACTCCATCGCCTAAAACCTTATAGCAAACCAACACCTTAATATAAAATACTGTGATATCTAAACTTATTTTGAAGCTTTTGTGAATATTATTATGAATCTATTCGAAAAATGAAGATGTATGAATGAATTACTAAAAAATACTTTACCAGATAATTATTCATACTTCACTTAACCAATTATTTCATTTTAAATTAAATAAATACTGCAGAATCTGTCATCCTTGTAGTTTTAAATATTTTATTAATTTCGATTAATATTTTTTGATTCGGTTTCAATCTTCACCTGTTTCTTCTATTATACAGCGTGACACAAAAAAGAGGGATGAAATTAAATGATTATAACTCAAAAATTAGTACACTTAGAGAGATGAAATGCAAACCAGATAGATAGACAGACAGATAGAGGATATCTTTAAGATTTATTTAGTCTATAACAAATGCTCAAAATTTCTGTATATGGATCTAACAAAGCTCAAAGGACTTTTCGAAAAACTTCTACTCTCGCCTAAGGTAACCGTCTGATATGGCCTTAGTTCAAACTGAGTTTTAGGCCCATATTTTTTTCAAGATCCTGACGGAAATGCATGCATAGTAACATCAGATACGTATATGGAAATGTTAAACATCAGGTTGACTGGCCACATTCACCCTGACCGTTGGTTTCAACAAGATGAGCAACAACTCACACCTCATTGCGAGCATAAAATTAACTATAAAATCTTTTTGGAACTCACATCAACTCTCATCGTATGGATTTCCCTTGGCCAGCCAGGTCTCCCGATCTGACTCATTTAGATTTTCTTTCTTTACGGGTATTTAAAGGAGAATGTTTTCAGAGAAAAGCTAGATAATATTGAAAAACTGAAGGATACTCTCCAAGAAGTTATTCGACCAAATGAATCAAGATATCCTGGGTGCGGTGATAGCGAATTTTGAGGAACGTATAAATTAGTGTATTGAGCAGCAGGGAGGCTATTTTAGCTTTTGTTATAAACTTGATAAATCTTGAAGATATACTCTATCTTGTGGTTTTTTATATCATCTTTCTAAGTGTACTACTTTCTTAATTGTATTTAAATTAAAACAAACAATATATGCAAATGCGTTTAACTATTTAATTATCATGTCAATCATACATAAGTTAAATGAAAGAAAAATAGGTATCATATGCTTCTTATAATTTTTTTTAAGATTATTATTATTTCTTACATAAAACTATAAATCTTTATCTCAATACTTAATTGCAATACTGTAATAAATGTGTATAATTTATGCTGTAGAACAATGTCAATGAATATAACCAGTAGGTAATTACCCATGACATTCCATTTTCAGTTCAGATCTAACCGACTCTTGCATCATTTTGTCATTCGTGTAACTGTGCGAGAGAGAAATGCAACGAAAGACAGCCGAAGAAAAGAAACTGTTTGAGTTGCTCTGAGAGTATTTGCAATGTGTGTGTCTCTTTTCCGAGCTACTGTCGGTAGATACAGATCTGATGGCCAAGTTAGAGCTGTGCTGGGTACAGATTATTATTGAGGGGTCACAGATGATCAAAAAGAAATCCAAATTCATTTTTCTACGGATCAACAATATCAAGTACACTTTTCACTCTTCTACTTATTTAAAAAATAATCGAAATATATATTAGTTTTGCTGATTTTCTTTTTACTTTTTTGGTGTGTTTTATATTCTAATAATGTGAATACGGATATCAGCAAATTATTTTAAAGAAAAGTTCTAGTTCCAACTGAATATTCATTAGTTTCATATAATCGGATTAACCAAAGAAAATAACTAAATCTATAACCTAAGCATAAGAGATAAGTTTAAAGACATTCCTACTCAAGACAGGATTAGCCTGGTTTAGAAATGTCTCACCCGAGGCAAGGTAAAAGTATATTTACTTGGTACACATTCATTGATAAAAACGTGATGAGCAAATTTGGCTGGTGGACAACTCACTAACACCAAGGAAAAACAGTGTAGAATTAAAGAGCATCAATGGAACTTAATTTGAAAAAGCTAATTTATATTAATCATTCTCAGAGTACGATTTTTGGACTAAATTAATAGTTAAAGTATTGTTAATTTTAACAAAATTTCAGATATTATAAACACCACAAACGAAATGCAGCTGATCAATTTATTAGCAATTGAATTAAGAACGATTTTTTATTCAATGATACAATTGAATGCACTTAATTCGCATTCAATATTATAAATCTTAATATGTGTTAGTTTACTCTCTGAGATTTTCAGTTACGAAATAATGAGACTGAATAGCCTGCTGACCTCATAAATTGGGTAGGAGCCTAACGCTAATGAACGAGACATGAACACATTTCATCTGTAAAAGAGCATTGCGCACATAAATGTAAAAAGAGTTATTTAACATTCTGCACGGTTTCATTGATTATTACTTAATATATACGTAATCAATACTCCTAATATCTTTAAAATAACATATTATAATATTGGAGATTAAACACTAATGTCGCTTGTGAGAGAGTATGGAGCGCAACGAACAACTTGACAATAATTATTTTATGCTTTGGTACCGAATCAAAGAAAACGTTTTTTTCAATATGTAATGTTAACGTGATGCATGTAAATATATTGTATAACTGTACCATCTACAAATTTTACTACATGAAATTGGATAGAGGAATTAAAGAAAATTATACAGTCTCATAAATTATTTCGATAAATTATGTATGTAGGAACTCAAAACCTTCACCAAACTTCAAATAAATTTGGGAACTGATAAAATTGTCTTGAATTTTGTGTTAAACTTCTCTCATAATAGTAAGCAAGAGAATCTAGTCTGCATGGAATTACTGAAGATATTACATAGGAAGAGCATTCACTTTCTTAATGACTTCATTGGGTTTCTTCATGATTATCTGTGCCACTATATTACTCTTTGGACACCTCTAATCCCCAAGCGAAGTTGTAAGAATACATGTTAGTGAGTCACTAAACACCTTTGCTGAGAACTGGTGGAAATGAAGTGATCGACTTAAGGAAGAAAATAGTAAAAATTAGAATATTTTAATTATTTAATTATAAAGTATTCAATCAATAAGTACATATAATATATGAAAACAAATACTGCATATAAAGACTCTATGAATTAAAAATGATGACACTATTTATTTATCTGCTGTTTTCTATAATGTATGGGTTGTACTTAATAAGATGGGATGTGTTGTACTTCTATCAGGTAACTGAACAACTCACTACCGTAAAGTAAATGCAGTTCCTTCTTTATTTTTAGAGGTAAAACACTCAGTGTCATTTTTCTTACCGTGTCTTCTTTGAGTGGTTATTGCATAGTTCTGCAAGTGCAAATTATTTTATAATGTCATACAATAGATCTCAATCCGATGTTATTAAATTCTCTGTAAATAAGGTTGAACTCTATTATTTATATAATTAAAGTCAAGAGCCAGTATTAAACTTAAATGATATTAGATTTTGGGATAAAAATATTGAAAAAATGTAACAACTATTAGTTAATTTAGTAAATTATTTCTCATATTAGAAAATAGGAACATTTATATCATTATATTGCTTTCATGTCTTTTCTTCACACCTAAGGGCAGCGCTGTATGCTTATTAAAATATATTGCATTACAAACAAAAGAATTTACTCATTATCAATCATGAACCTATCTAGTAATTTCAAACTTTCATTTGGGGTGAAATGAGTTTTAAACTTTGGAGCATATTCCTTTGTGAAATTTACAATCGGTAGATCTCAGTTTAAATGAATATCTACCGTCATAACTAAGTAAGTTTGGAAAAGTCACCTAATTGTAAACTAAATATCTTCGGAGAATTCGGAGTTATATTTTAGGTGGCATTTGTTCATTTATCATCTTATTATTTGCATAATTCAAAAAGCCTAAAACTTGGTGGGACGATTGATCCATGCCCAAAAAAACATCTGGTAGAATCTTGAGAGCGATCAGGTCTAAGGTCAAGGTCATGGTCATTTATAAATCAAAAAGTATTCGATCGAATTAGAGTGACGATTAGTTTATGTCCAGGAACCCTCTGTTAAATTTCGGGAGCGATCCGGTCAAAAGTCAAGGTCATTTTACCCTCAATAACTCAAAAAGTATTCAACCTAATCACACGAAATTTGGATTTAGGATTGCTCCTTATTCAGGAATCAGTTTATAATATTTTGAGAGTGATCAGTTTTAAGGTCAAAGTCAAGGTCATTTTTATCTCAAAATGTTTTCAACCAAATTGTCTGAAATTTGTTGGGACGATTGGACTATAACGAAGAAGCATTTGGTTAGATTTTGGGAGAGATTGGGTCAAAGGTCAAGGTCATTCATTACTAAGATAACATTTGACCAAATTGCCTGACATTATGTAGGACGATTGGTCATTATCCAGGAATCGTTTGAATTGATTATGAGAGTGAAAGGTAAAGGTCAAGGTCATTTATAATTCAAGGCAAATCATTGGTTTGTCAAGGTTCTATGCGGCGGCGAAGTATGTGCTCTACGGGTGCACGTCTTCTACTTTATTTTATATTACCAATCGATAAATATCAATCAATGTACTATACTAATTGATTATACATTAGTTACTAGTATATCAAACTGTTCACAGTAAACTGGTGGCACTAAGTCTCTTGGTGGCACTAAGTCTCTTGGTGGCACTAAGTCTCTTGGTGGCATTAAATCTCTTGGTGGCACTAAGTCTCTTGGTGGCACTGAGTCTCTTGGTGGCACTAAGTCTCTTGGTGGCACTAAATCTCTTGGTGGCACTAAGTCTCTTGGTTGCACTAAATCTCTTGGTGGCACTAAATCTCTTGGTTGCAATAAGTCTCTTGGTGGCACTAAGTCTCTTGGTGGCACTAAGTCTCTTGGTGGCACTAAATCTCTTGGTGGCACTAAGTCTCTTGGTTGCAATAAGTCTCTTGGTGGCACTAAGTCTCTTGGTTGCAATAAGTCTCTTGGTTGCAATAAGTCTCTTGGTTGCAATAAGTCTCCTGGTTGCACTAAGTCTCTTGGTTGCAATAAGTCTCTTGGTTGCACTAAGTCTCTTGGTTGTACTAAGTCTCTTGGTTGCACTAAGTCTCTTGGTTGCAATAAGTCTCTTGGTGGCACTAAGTCTCTTGGTTGCAATAAGTCTCTTGGTTGCAATAAGTCTCTTGGTTGCAATAAGTCTCTTGGTTGCAATAAGTCTCTTGGTTGCAATAAGTCTCTTGGTTGTACCAAGTCTCTTGGTTGCAATAAGTCTCTTGGTTGCAATAAGTCTCTTGGTTGTACTAAGTCTCTTGGTTGTACTAAGTCTCTTGGTTGCAATAAGTCTCTTGGTTGTACTAAGTCTCTTGGTTGTACTAAGTCTCTTGGTTGTACTAAGTCTCTTGGTTGTACTAAGTCTCTTGGTCTCAAAAGTATTTCTCAATACCATAACAGTAACTAACAACTATTTGATAATTGTTATGTCTATAAAAATTTAGTGTTGGGCAACAAAGTTCTTTCGTGACTTGCCTAACTCACTCTAATGGAAATACTCTATAATTATCACCAATAGAAACTCTGGTAACTGAGAATTAATTAGGCAGGACTATTGTAACAGATTTCACTGCTCTTCTACGGAATAAATCCTCCTCTACTCTTTTCCAATGAAGCGTAAAGAATTGCTGTGCAACTTTCTTTCTTTTAATATCAGCTTACAACTATTCTGTCATTTAGTACCTGTTAGTCAGAATCATCAGCAATGATGAAAATAAAAATTGTATGAATTATTAAAACAATTTACTACCAGGCAAAATTTACAGAAAAGTAAGGAATTTAATTGAAAGTTATACTTTTACCTTTTCTTTCACTTTATTTTTTCCTAGTTAAATATTCGTACTTATGTGAGTTGTCTATTTGGTTTGGAAAATGTAGTGTTTCCTTTTAGTCTTCTATGTATAACTTAACCATGATTATTTATTTCATCAGGGATGAGCCCTATATCATAATATTAAATCAATAGGTTCATTACAAATTCTGTAAATATTGGTCATATTTATAAGCACCAATGTAAAACATGTTTCGAACTTAACAAAATATTAACAAAAATATTTAATTATGAAACATCTGCTCATATTTTCTCATTTATCTATCAAAATATTTTAATAAGTTAAAACTTGTAAGATTTTCTTTCTTTGAACCTTTTAATTAATATATAGAAGTTTGATGGAATTCTGTAATTACCAAACACTGTAATCAAAAGCAATATTTTCGTATCGGCATTCAATAAGAAAAGCTCTACCTTAGGATAGATTTATGGGCTAGAGTCCCCTCATACCGCGTGGGTCAATATATCCTCAGATCTATAATTGATTACGAGAATGATTGAATTTTAACCAATGGAAATGATATAATAATTAATAATTAGTTATTTTAGAAGCTTCATATTATTATATTTTTTAAGATCTTAGTAATTAATTAAATATTCTATTCCGAAAAATAGATCTGTCTTGATTATGGTGGAGCCTTAGCAGATTAAGAGGATAATCTGATATATTTATTTATACAAAAAATTCCTATCCTATATCATAAAGTAGAAATATTTTGACATTATCTGTTTCTAATATGCTTAATTTACATGGAATCACCTGTAATTTAATGAGTACAAAAGTATAATACAAATTAGAATATTAATTTACAATTATTAATTTATGTTAGTTAGCTCAACATTTTGGGTTGAAGAGTTTTTAGTTTACTAGTAATTTATTTAAATAAATCATTATATAGAAAGACAGATATAATTCCAAACAATACAAATCTTGTGTCCCCTATACAAAGATGTGATATAGTAATATAGGAGGTAATCATGAGTATTGTTTGTATATGTGGAATAGAGAACCAAAGTAGAGTGAGCGCCATTCCACTTTAGCACATCAGGGAAATATTCCTATGTTATTCGCTCATTCATTAACATCTGTATAACTAACGATTTCAATTCGGTATTTGAATACCTAATATCTAACAGCCATTCATTGCTGTAAAGTTTGTTGAAAAATAAAACAGTTATGAGTTATTTAGTATGTTTCAGCAATTCAGATGCTAATGAACCTTATTTTCACCCTCCGTACGAATAACATAGTAATATTTCACTGATACGCCAAGTTGGAACGGCGCTTACTCTATTTTCTTGGTCTATTAATTATTATACATAGACCACTTTAAAAGGCTTACCAAGAATCAATAACTACTATACTTATAGTCAAATGAGAAATGGACTAAATGCAGTCACATATATCTAGAGAACTTACTAGCAATTTTCCATTTTGCGATTTAGTATAAATTTTTTCAACTTCTGGGTGGTAAAATAAACCTAATATTATATACAGAAAACAAATAAGAACTAATGATTATTACCTAATAATAAGTTGCAAATTTATAAGATTGAATTTGTTTCACTTCCATATTTAGGTGAAATTATTTGACTAATTATCTGTAATCTGCTTTAGAGACGATCCTGATTGAGATATTGTCCCTATGAACAGGTACAGATCTTCTAAACGTTTAGATCTGATCTCAGATCTTAGCTTCAGTTTATGGTATCATTAATTTGCCAATCCCTCTTAATGTCGATATAAGGAGCTTAAGGAGTTGCCATCTCTTATGCACGGAGTCATGGGTCAAGTGAATTAAAGCCCATAACAAGAACATAATCTCTACAATTATTTTTCAAAATCTCAACAGTGTATCATAAATCAGTGTACTATATTATAAAGCATCTATTAATACTAATAAATTTGATCTTATCAGTATCATATTATATAAAAAATAATACTTTTCATATTATATTATAGGGAGCAAGATATCTCTAGCTGATATCTTCATTGTGGGAGGTTGCATTGATTTATCCCACTGATAGTGTGAAGATAACAAAGATAACAATAGCTTGGATAACTAATGGTATTTTAAATTTGGGGCATTGAATAAATATTGTATTAGTTAGTTGTAGTATCTATTCATATGACAAATTTGGTCAATTAATTATACAATATATTAATTTCCTATTATGATTCAATTTAAATATGATAAATCCTATAATTTAAATTGTTGAATGTCAACCTTTCAATTTGTACGAAAAAAATATATTCCTAAAATTTTGGAAACTCAGATAGAATATTTTAATACTCTAAGGTTATATTAGATAGGATTCACTCACGATAACTTTTTACCTACAAGATATATATATATATATAATTATGCAGGTCCATTGAACAAGCCTGGAGATACTATAATAATGGTCTATAATCTCTAAATACTCTGTAATTCTTACTAAACTATTTGATAAAGAAAGCAAAATTGTAATTAAAAACTTGTGTATCTCTTTCATGTCAATAAATTGAAATCGAAATTATTCAATCAATGCTATATTTTAATGATATCTACAATGATTAGTATGTAGCAATTATAAACTTTACTTTCAGGTCACAGTTAAATATTCAATTTAAAAAAAATTATATAAATTACATAATATATAGAATGTGCATTGAATTAAAATTAGAAAATAATTTAAAAATTAACCATTATTAAAAGATAATAAGTTAAGCAGCTGAATAAAAGTGCTGTCCTATATAATTCTATTGAGAACACTATAATGATTTAATTACATTGATCTCATAATTCAACATCTTTAATCTCGATTATCCTTGCCTTGGTTCTTTATTATCGTTAAATCATTTTAATAGTTACATTGTTTGGTACAATAATTCTATCTTATTATTTTAAGTCAAAAGGAGAACATAAGTTTACGAGCATTCTTCTGTCACACGGTATGAGTTGTTAGCAACAACCACATGTACTTCAACACGCAGAAAACATTCGCCTCTATCCTGTGCTTTATCTGACAATAGAAACTTTAGTTTACAACTTGTTTGTTTGTTTAATATCCTTTAATTGTATACTAATCACATGGATTGCCATATCTTGTCAGAAATTAGTCTGTAAACATATCCAAACTCATATTCATATACATATGTGAATAATAAATGTTTTAAATAATATAGACCTTTTAAAGGGTCCTAATTTCTGACCAGGACGTTTCGTTACTAGGACGATTCGTTGCCAGTTTTTTCGTTTCCAGACGAACGCTTTTATAAATTTGAAATGAGTTATATTCTACGAACTTTACCAATCCCATATATTATAAATATTTATTTGAATATGTATTACACTTTTTCATCCTATAATTTAAAAAAATACCCCAATCACTGGAAATTTTCGATCATATTAGAAAATAGTAAATGAACATTAAAATATTGAGTTAAAATGTTAAATTATATAGTCTTCTATATTATCATCGAAAAATTTTATGTTTCTTTTTTATTATGTTATTTTCATTCGGTAACCTGTAACACCTGGTAATTGAAATTTTACCCTGACGTTAAATATTTTCGGAAATAACAAACACAAAAAGATTCTACCAAAGTTTAGAATAGTAAAACGAACGGAAAAGGAAAATGTGCATATTGCTAACAAAAATCTACGATTTTCGAACTGAACTACATTTCCGATTTTATTAGGGAAAATTATATAGTATTATTGTTACTTAACTTCTTATCGATTATTACCCATGATATTCTCACTCCCAACTTTTCTAATCAAAGATATTAAGCGATGATTGTTAATTTTAATACATCTGTTTATAATCAATATATCACCAGATACTTAAAGCAGACTTATATATTGATGTTAAACCTACTAATTTGAAGTAGTGTAAATTCTTATAAATGTATTGGTTTGGTATAAATTGTAGTCTGCAACCCATCAAAAAAAGAAAAAAATCCAAGTTAAAAAAAAACGAAAAATCTGGTAACGATACGTCCAAGTAACGAAACCACTTATAGCGAATCGTCCCTTATCGAAACGCACGGTAACGAAACGTCCGAATACGAAAAGTCCAGTAACGAAACTTCCGGTTACCCTTTTAATGCTACCTTAGATTTTAGGCATTTTTTAAATAATCAAATTTGAATTTTCAAAAATAAATAAAAAGTTCCCAATGATAATTTTATTTATCACAAGTTTTGTTTCGATTATGAACACTTGGAAAAGGATACCGATAGATCAGTAAATAATATCATAGTTATTTGGATTTTTGATCAAAAACCACCAATTCATAACATAGTTTCACAAAGAGCAAATTCGATTTACTCAGTCAAATATAAAGGATCAGTATTCTTTATATATCTTATATGTATATAATTATCGAAAATGGTAAATTCCTCTTTCATATTATTTGAATGTCACACATTAAATTAAAATTCCTAAGTATATTTAATTATAATTCATCTGGCAGTCGTATATTTAATTAACTGTCATAAAGTATCATAAGAATTAAACAGAATGAATGGCGGGAATGCGCAATGATTACATGCAATATTATGATTTCTAAACTTTCATTTTTTTATTAATGGACCTGTTCTATTTTTTTGCTGGTAAATAGTAACAAATGCCAATTTCATTGTCTAGTCAACTTTAGCCTCTATCCCATAACCGAAGAAAAAATTACGTACCATTAATTTTTGGTTACTTTTAAAATCATCGGATTTTTTTAAATATTCGGATTATTTTGTTTAGCAAATTTGAATTTTTCTGTTATTCAGATTTGGACCATCAAGATATTTCTAGTGATTACCCGTTAAAAACTATGAACTATCATTTGTATCTTGGATCCTTAGTATCCCAACTTGTTTATATTCCGGGTTTCTTATATCTCAGATTTATCGCGGACTTTTTGTACCCCAGATTTTTTATTACCAGTATTTATTCTATTATCCGGATAATTGTTTTCCTAACAATAATTGCCTTCACAGAAATACGGAAAGTTATGATTTGAACCATTAGATTTTGGGAGCGATTGGATTGTAGGTCAAGGTGTACATTATGAAAAAATATAATATAAATAAATATTATATATCAAAAATAAATAACATATTAATTTTAATCCAGGAACCATTAGATCAGATTTTGGTTTCGATCGTGATGAAATTTAAGGTCAAGGTCACGAAAAGGTCAAAATGAATAAAAAATGTAGCGGATACGAAGTACCATTCTAGTTTTAGTTTTGAAATTATATCATATTTTTTCTGTTATCCGCATTTTTTTATCTTGTTAATTACTTAGGACAGGGAATTATATCTTCTCTGAAATATGAAGTGACATTTTTCTTGCCAGTCAATAAACTGTCAAACATTCAAAATTTATATTGGGTCATACATTAAGAAGTGAAAACAGTCATATAATAATTTATAAGATATTGCTGAATACACTTAACTATAGACTAAATTTGTCTATAGTTAATTAAGTATATTATCATTTAGCTAAATATGACTATCAAAATCCTACAAGTGATTTTGATAGAAGCAAAATGTGAAGCAAAACAGGTTTTATTTCATCTGGACAGGAGTGACGCCTGTCACCTAACTAGTGATATAAAACTAAATAGAACAAAATATGTTGCATCATTTTATTAAAACTTATACAATATAGAAATGTGTCATAGATAATTATTAAAGTCACGGAGTTTCAGCAACTGAAGCCGATTAGTTTTAATAAGCAGGCATCTATAAATCTATTCCCACCAGAACGGTTCTTTCGGGCCCATTGGTTGTTCCAGGGTAAGGATTAAATATAAACTATTAATTCACATGCCAAATGAATATATTAATCCACAAAGAATTTCATTTACATTATTCCATCATTGAATGAAAAATTAAATGAAATGTAGACTTCAGATTTCTATACGATAAATAATTTATAAATTCGACATACTAAAATCTTCGGTCTATTATGAGGATATCAATATTAACAACTTTTTGACACATCTATAAGTTATATGTTGCGACCAATTTTAATAGAAGTCAATAATTTTCCAATGAGTTTGTCGGCCCTGAGTTTACAAGTGAGTTAATTACCACAGCTATAAAGTTGACTGTTATTTGCAAAAACTGTGCTTAAAAGGAACTATGAGACCAGAATGTTAATGAGTACAATTAATATACTTCACTGTGACTAGTGGTCAACTTTAAGATAATCAATGATGATTATATACCTGGGACTGAACAATACCTTTTTATAAATTGTGAAGCTTGGTGCGTATTTTCATTTGACGTACACGCACATTAACCCAAATTTATTGTTCCCTAATAATTTGTTTTTCCTCAGCATAAACTCCGCTTTGACTTGAGAGTTTTCTAGCTTTAAAATAACACTTTACCTCAAAATTCCAAGGATAATTCAGTCTCAGAATTATTGAACTTGCAGGTTATTTCGTTAGTATTCCCGTATGGGTGAAAACTGAAAGTAAGTTCATCTATCATTTCCTTTTTAACATAACTTCTTATTTTAACAATAATTAATGAAAATGGTTCACAATTAAGTAAGCTGTAAGGGATCTCATAAATTGTAGGAATCGCAAAATAAAATAATAATAACATTGTAGACAGGAATGTTATTTTTCTATTTTCATAAAATATGACAGAAAAAATATGAATGTGTTTCACCATTTGTGTTGCAAATATCATTTTAAAAACAGTAAAATTTCGCCTCGTAAAAAGGTTAGCAAAATATTTTGTGTCTCTTCCCCAGCCTAAGATTTGTCTCTCACAATTTATAAGGCCTTGTCTTTCACAGAGATGGCTGAGGTATTGCATCACTTACCAATGAGCCTATTCACCAGCTACAAACTGATGTTTTGATGATGTAGAGATATAATCTTCAATATTATATGTAGTTATGTATAACATAATAATCTAAATAATAGTGCCAATTCAAATTTCATAAACAAAAAAATCAGTTACTCGTAGAATATTAATATTAAATAATATTTACCAATTAATATGATAATAATTTAGGGTTTTCGAACTTATCCAACCTACGCTTGAAGCGTTCATTCATCTTTACCTGACCAGGTGTTCTAGGTTCGCTTGGTTCCGTTACCGTTACGTAGTGCCTAACAGTACCGTGGCTAACAACAGGTGAACGAAAGTGAAGGTGAACCAGCTAAAATACCCTGGTAAGGACAACAGAATGATAAGCTGAAAATATATCACCTCAATTAAGTAGTATATCAATATATAAAGGAATATATGCTATACTATCCGCTCATAGGTTTCGAATTAGTAGATCTTTTTCGTCATTATCAGCTAAAATATATTATACTTATGAGTACCAAAATGACGTATGAGAAATGACCCTATGTTGGCATAGAAGGTAGAGTCATAGTAGTTTGGTTAGTCGGAGACTAACTCTCTCAAAAGAGAGTGCCCTGGTGTCGGTCATCAACCTGGCTCTTGAAGCTATGGTGGTTGCAGTCCACGGATAAAAACTGAAAAGTTCAACGTGCAAAGCTGTTTGGCTAATGATTGACGCGATCTATATGAAGGATATTAGTGTGTTTCCTACTAATTGAAGAAGTGGAAATTATTTAATTGTGCTGTTTTTTTTACTTCTACGTACCATGTGAGTGCCTCAAATGTAGATAAAAAATATTTTCCAGTTCGATTGAAAATTCGATGTTGATTCTGTTATAAAAATGGAAAGTAATAATTTCATTCACTCAGATGATGAAAATAAACAATTATCGTTGGATTTGCATTATATTTACGATCAAGAGAGTTTCTCCAAATTACACGATGGTGAAGAATTATCCGTTTCGGAGTTACCAAAGACCCGAAACTCAAGTGAAATGATAGTGAGTGGAGGCCTGCAGAGAGGAGTGAAGAGAAAATTCGAACAATGTCAAGAAAATGAAAACTATGAAGTAGCTCCTAGCGAGGAAATTTCTAAGTATAAAAACATCTCTAACCACAAAGGAGTTGAAGATAAAAAAGAAAATGATGATAGAGCCAACAATTCCAGTGGCAGCTCTATGTTAAGCACCAGTGATTATAAACCAATCAGTGTGAGTTTGAGTGAAAAGAACAATAGCCCTGCTGAGTTCCAAACTTCAACTTATTCCCCATCGTCAAGAAGTACTTCGTGTCGTAAAGGTGCGTATAGTAATGAACTCAATATTGAATAAATTACCAATTGATTTGAGTACTAATAAATTAAAATTGATAGTCACATACCTAGAGAGAAGATTATTAAGGACATAGCAGATTAATCACTAACGAACTCGTCATCAACAAATTATTATTCATATTAATTTAGAATTGAAACATGAAAGTGAACATATTTAATCCTTGCATTTTATTCACCACTCAATATTTTAAATATGAGCGCAGATTAGAGAAACATTTGCTTGAAATTCAACACATTTTTATCTTTATTCGCAGTGTATGGTCTTCGGCCCCGGTCTGGTCATAGAAAAACTTGGATAGACGAAACTGTTGAAGAACAGACATCTTTAAATCCAATAAACACCGATCCCAATAAAGAAATTGGTGGACGAATAGACTCAACTGACAGCAATGCAGAAGACAAAGAACTGAAGCCAAGACTTTGGTCAAAGGGAAAAAGTAAGAATAGCAGAAGTAAGCCATTGTCCAAATATCGTCGCATCACAGCCAATGCGAGGGAGAGAGACAGAATGAAAGAAATCAACACAGCTTTTACCGCACTGAGAGGAGTCCTTCCGACATACACTAATGCCCAAATAAACAACATGACCAAATATTCAACACTTCAACTCGCTGTGTCTTACATCAAAGGATTGTCAGATTTGCTCAATGAAACCAACAATGCAGTGAACGAGAGTGTCAAAGGAGAATCTTGTTCTGAAGAATCTGCTGATACGTCAAACAGGGATGTGAATTTGAGTGTTGGAATTAGTGAAATAAAATGTGGTTCAGTGGCAAGTACTGACTGTGAACAGAAGCCTTCTGACTTTCTCATGTTTTCTAAATCTAGTAATTTTAATTTCACTCACGAGAACATTCAGGGTTTAGAAGATTTCGAAAATTTACCTGAAATGAGATGGGCTTTTGACCTCATGATGGACTAGCTAATTAGATATATTAATAGCCCGATAGTACTATTTTATTGTTCTAGAATCAAAAATTGATTCTAAGTGGTTGTCTAGTCGATAATTTCACCCATGGTGCCATTTTTATTGTATCACATAGAAATATATATTCTGTAGTTTATGTACAAAAACTTATTATTTTCATTTTCAATGCATAGTTTATCATATCTTTTGTATCATTTAATGACAGGCATATATATAAACTTTATCTTACTTTATCATCATTCTACAAAATTTCAAAGAATATTCGATAAATATATTACGATCAATATAATTGTTAAGTTTTCTTCTTTTATATACAGTATCAGATTGTTTCTTAATGACTAAAATCTTATAATAGTTTTATTTGTATGAGTTTAATTTATATTTCATTAAAATATCTATTATTTGTATTATTTTTTTATTATTATTATTGTCATACAGTTTGATTATCATATTATAAAATGTTGTGAAATATTTTCTAACTCTTTTGTTTTCGAAACAAACAATTGAAAAAAACGGTCAAGTTTATAGTATTGAATTTTATCACAGTCAACAATGAATAATGTTTCATTGTTTCCAAGGTCTTCCAGTTAGTTTAGTATAAATATGTATTTTATTACACATATTGTATAAACTAATAGGAATCATCAAATTATATAGTGTTTGATTTCTACAATATATAGTGAATAGACATTTTCTTTTTAAGAAAAACTTTTTCTTAACTTATACATTTGTAAATATATTATACATAGTGCATTTATTTATAAATTGTTATTAGTTTTATGTTTGTATTTTTACATTTAGTAGATGTGTATAACTGTATATATCAAAATATTGGTTTTTGTGAATTTTTTATTATAAATATTATTTATCCTCGTAAAATATTCTTGTTTTAGTTCGTTTTGTTCAATCCCATGGAAAATACGTAATTTTGAGTTCAATATTTATTTATTTCTTTTCAATTCCCATCTCCAGAAAAGGAATAATTGTAGAATTATTTTTGTTTGATCCTTCCTAACTATAAATATTTTTAGTTACTCAGTATCTTATATTTTTTTTAATCGAACTACAGAATTATATCCGCAAATACATTTGTATCAATTTTAGATAACTATGTGATATGCATTGAAGTCTCCTGCATTATTAATAAAGTTTTTCTTTCGCACATGTTGCAGATGTAACTCTTGTTATATCCATTCGCTTACTTAATTCCATATAGTGCAATAGGGAATTAGAAATAGTTTCTGATGTAGATGGGGTTATATAACATACAATAAATAGATTCCAAAATTCATGATTGAAATGAATCACATCGAAAATTTCACTTTGGGCACTTCATTTCATAATTTTATATGAACTTCATAATTATATATGAATAACAAATTACAAATTTAGGGACTCATGTAAAATAGGAATAAATTAGTGACCGAAACTAGTTCTAGGAATAAATAATACTTAACATGGGAAAAGTTAAAACATTTCAAAATATTCCTATATTCCTTTTATCTTGGAATAAATTAAAAAGTTGAGGTTTGATATCAAATCATTCTCTTCAATCCGTTAAGAAATGTATACATATTTCAGTTAAACTTTGAACAAATATGATTAGAAAGATGAGTACAGGCAGTTCAGAAAAATTGGTACGGAAAGTAAATCAGTTAGTGATTTAGCTCAAATTAAACTCAAATAAACATGAATTCAAATAAATAGTTGATTAAGCTCATTGGAAAAAAATTATCATTAAATAATGAAGAAATAGACCACTGAAGACTTCCTAATTGTCAGTCTCCCGCTTGCTACGTGAGGTCTGTTAACATATTCAGCTCTGAGCAAACTAACCGTCAGTTGATATATTATGTTAGTATTATTTAGAGATAGAGCAGTGGATAAGGTATCTGCCGACACTTTAATTGTAAGTTTTATTTGCTGTGCCTCTAATCTTCTCTGCCATCTGGTGCAAGAGTTGCTGTGATTTTCATCGTCACGTCAATGGTTTAGGAGGTAAAAGAACACTCTGGACAAGCAGATATGGCAGTAGGAGCGAGACTATAGAAAATGAACATATATCTCAAACTGGTGATGACGCCAACTATAATTGAATCATGAACATAATAGCCGCCGACTGATTTTGATTATCAATAGAAATTATATAGTTTATATTCTTCACAATGAGACAAAATAATTTAAAACTATACTCGATATTTGAAGTAAGTGGTGTAGTGGCTGGGCAGGTTTTTTGATCCCTACAACTCTTCTTTATTCTAGTTATTGTTTTAGCTGCAAATGGTTCCCTGGTTATTTAACGTAACTCAGCAAAATTCTTGGAGTGTTGAAGAGAAAAACATTTAAAAAATATTTTGTGATAACAATAAATAATATATTTTTCAATTAAAATCGAACAGTGTAATTTTATTTTAATTATGTACGTATAAACTTATAAAACCAAAATTGTACCATAGTTTCAATTTTGATATCATAAAGGAACATTAAAGCCTAAAATTTGAATCTTCTTACATGCTTTATGTATCAAATAGTTGCGAATATATTTCTATTCTTTTAAAATCAGTGCAGTGTTATCAAAGATGCTGATAAATAGTTTATGTTCGAGTTACTTTTTTGTAAAGTATAGCAGCCTGAATACGACCAATGGCCTTGCAATGATATCTGATAATTAAATCTAAACACCATTAATGGCCCATCGATGAACAGATGAATTCGGTCAGGCTTTTGATATGTTATCAGTAATGCCTTTCGTTTTTATTCAACGAGTATTTTTTTAATGATACTCTTCCAAACAATATAGTTATTTTTTGTAGGAGCTGTTCATTTGCAGTATCAGATAGCTATGAATGGGTAATTGGAGCTTTATTATTCTTGGTCAAAGGAATAATATGCATTGGAACATTTTTTTTGATCACCATTGATTCAATATTATGTCTCAATTAGAAATAATCTCAATTTCATTTTATTCTGTATAAAACTGCACAAATTTATACCTTAAAACTTTAGGAATAACTCGTTTTTATTCATGTGTTGCAGGGTTATGTCTCTCCTGTACAGAGAAGGTCTTGTTTTTATAAAGGAAAAGGATGTCAATCTTGCGGTCATAAAGGTATTTATTTGATCAACATGGATATCCTTCGATAAATATGTTTAGCAAGCAACTATAATAAGACGAGTGAACTTAAAGTACAATGAGTATAGAATTTTTAAACTACAATATGATATAATGATATGATGATATTATTATCATATTGTGACAATATAATAATTGTTACACCATTAATTTCTGGTGTTCTTTATTTACAGTGTTAAGTAAAACATAATGACATAGGAAAATATCTACCCGACGTTGGAAAAGAATATTCTTTCTCCTCAAAATATATGGGGAGAAAGACATGCACCTCCAAAATTAATGGATGAAGTGAGTATTTTAGTCTACATTAATGTATGTGATAGTTAATGATATTCACCAGGTATAGTGTGATGATTTTCACCAGGTAAAGTGTGATGATATTCACCAGGTATAGTGTGATGATTTTCACCAGGTAAAGTGTGATGATATTCACCAGGTATAGTGTGATGATTTTCACCAGGTAAAGTGTGATGATATTCACAAGGTAAAGTGTGATGATATTCACCAGGTAAAGTGTGATGATATTAACCAGGTAAAGTGTGATGATATTCACCAGCTAAAGTGTGATGATATTCAACAGGTAAAGTGTGATGATATTAACCAGGTAAAGTGTGATGATATTCACCAGCTAAAGTGTGATGATATTCAACAGGTAAAGTGTGATGATATTCACCAGGTATAGTGTGATGATATTCACCAGGTAAAGTGTGATGATATTCACCAGGTAAAGTGTGATGATATTCACAAGGTAAAGTGTGATGATATTCACCAGGAAAAGTGTGATGATATTCACCAGCTAAAGTGTGATGATATTCAACAGGTAAAGTGTGATGATATTAACCAGGTAAAGTGTGATGATATTCACCAGGTAAAGTGCGATGATATTCACCAGGTAAAGTGTGATGATATTCACCAGGTAAAGTGTGATGATATTAACCAGGTAAAGTGTGATGATATTCACCAGCTAAAGTGTGATGATATTCAACAGGTAAAGTGTGATGATATTCACCAGGTAAAGTGTGATGATATTCACCAGGTAAAGTGTGATGATATTAATCAGGTAAAGTGTGATGATATCCACCAGGTGAAGTGTGATGATATTCACCATGTAAAGTGTGATGATATTCACCAGGTAAAGTGTGATGATATTCACCAGGTAAAGTGTGATGATATTCACCAGGTGAAGTGTGATGATATTCACCAGGTAAAGTGTGATGATATTCACCAGTTAAAGTGTGATGATATTCACCAGGTAAAGTGTGATGATATTAATCAGGTAAAGTGTGATGATATTCACCAGCTAAAGTGTGATGATATTCAACATGTAAAGTGTGATGATATTAACCAGGTAAAGTGTGATGATATTAACCAGGTAAAGTCTGATGATATTCACCAGGTAAAGTGTGATGATATTCAACAGATAAGGTGTGATGGTATTCACCAGGTGAAGTGTGATGATATTCACCAGGTAAAGTGTGATGATATTCACCAGGTAAAGTGTGATGATATTCACCAGGTAAAGTGTGATGATATTCACCAGGTAAAGTGTGATGATATTCACCAGGTAAAGTGTGATGATATTCACCAAGTAAAGTGTGATGATATTCACCAGGTAAAGTGTGATGATATTCACCAGGTAAAGTGTGATGATATTCACCAGGTGAAGTGTGATGATATTCACCAGGTAAAGTGTGATGATATTCACCAGGTAAAGTGTGATGATATTCACCAGGTAAAGTGTGATGATATTCACCAGGTGAAGTGTATAGTCAGCAAATTCGAACATACAGAAGAATATGAAATTACAGAGAAATTAGGATTAAAAAGAAAATTCCGGAAACAGTGACAATTAGGAAAAAACAAAAATCATGAAAAACCAAAATCGAAATATCCGGAAAACTGAATGAATACAAAATTCCAGAAAAAACTGAAAATTCGAAAGAAACAAAATCAGAAAAAATACATATAACAAAAAAAGTTCTAGAAAATAACGAAAAGTCCGACTAGATCGAAAATTCAAAAAGCTGAAAATCCTGAAAAGTGAAAATGAAGAAAATGACAAAATAAAGAAAAAAGTGAATGAATGAAAATGAAAAAAACAGTTAACCCGAAAATATCTTAAAATCAGAAAATTTTGAAAAACAGAAAATACGAAAAAACTATAATTCAGAATATGGAAATTAGGAAAAAATACGGATAAACTTTAGGGAAAAAGAAAATATATAAAACTTTAAAACAGAAATAGACGGATAAACTCTTGGTAAAAAGAAAATATCAAAAACAGGAAATATCAAAAATTCGAAACGAACGAAAATCCGAGAAACCGAAAATCAGGAACAACAAAAATCCGGAAGCCAAAAATCTGGAAACCGAAAACCCAGAAATCAGAAAACAAAGAAAATCCGTCGTTATAGACAAAAACGAAAAACAGACATTTTTTGACGGGTAATATACCAGTCATTAATCAGAAAATATCAAAATATGAAGACATGGCCATCCCAGGTCACATTGAGATATTCCCGGAATATTCCCTCGATATCTATATGTTCCCTCATCATCCGCTATCGTAAATGATATCGAGGGAATATCCCACAGATTAGTGAATATTAGTTGATCCCTATTGATATCGAGGGAATATTCCAGGAATTAGTTAAAATTGGTTGATCCCCTAACGATATCGAGGGAATATCCCAGGAATTAGTGAAAATTAGTTGATCCCTATCGATATCGAGGGATTATTCCAGGAATTACTGAAAATTAGTTGATCCGCTAACGATATCGAGGGAATATTCCAGGAATTAGTGAAATTAGTTGAACCCCTAACGATATCGAGGAAATATTCAGGGAATTAGTGATAATTATGTGATCTCAAAAGATATCGGGGGAATATTCCAATGATTAGTGAAAATTACTCCACCCACTAACGATATCGATGAAATATTCCAGGAATAAATGAAAATTTGTTGATCCGCTAACGATATCGAGGGAATATTCCAGGAATTAGTGAAATTAGTTGAACCCCTAACGATATCGAGGAAATATTCAGGGAATTAGTGATAATTATGTGATCTCAAAAGATATCGGGGGAATATTCCAATGATTAGTGAAAATTACTCCACCCACTAACGATATCGATGAAATATTCCAGGAATAAATGAAAATTTGTTGATCCCCTAATGATATCAATAGAATATTCCAGGAAATAATGAAAACTAGCTGATCCCCTGAGGATATCGAAGGAATATTCCAGGAATTACTAAAAATTAGTTGATTCCCTAACAATATCGAGGGAATATTCCAAGAGTTAGTGAAAAATAGTTGATCCCATAAAATTATACACGAAACGATTAGAAAAGAAAAAAAGAAATAATCTATGAAATATGAAACTATATTTATCGATGATAACCTAAAGATAAACTTGAGTTATCATATTGCATAAACTTCATTAAAAATCCGTCTTCTACTGTGTCCAGGATGGTCGAGTCGTTAGAGTCGCAAGCAGAAGTCAACAAGGTCGTGGTTCGAGACCCAGAATTATCACTTCATTTCTTTCTCCATTTCTTTCCATTTAATTTGTATATAGCTATATGTTTCATTCAACTAATTCATGTAAAGTCAAACGTACACGTACAAATGCAGTATATGCTAGGAAATATTAACTTTGGTATTCTTATTTTTATATCCTGCCTCTATTCTACATACCCAAAGAATATTCATGGAATATTCCCATTTGATCCCCTCGATATTGAGGGAATATCCCCTTACTCCCAATTTTATTCCCTTGTTATCGAGGGAATAATAATTTCGGTATTCCTTGCCCTTCTCTTGTAATCGAGGGAATAATCCAGGGAAAATATATTTAAATCCCATCATTATTCACTCGATATCATTTGCGGATATCCCCATGGGCATCCCCTCGATAACGCTGGGGATATCGAGGGAATAATCGCAGGGAAATTCCCCGGAATATCCCGGGATAATTTTTTGTAACCTGGAATGTGTTGATTGTTTAGTTAAACCAATATATATTATTAAAAACCCGTCAATATGTATGGAAAGTACACTATGTATAGTAGCTCAATAAATGTGTGGAAAATAAATACCTATCATATCTGCCAATCCAAATTATCTTAATCTCACCAGTTTGCTTTCAATTTCCTCTAAAGGTGACCCATCTATAGAAGTTTATCTAAATATATATTATTTACCGATTATCTCTTTCTGTTTGTTAACATTACTTGATTGAACTGAGAAAATGATTTACTTTTTTAAAGTTCAAAGGGCTGCATATGCTGACAATATATTCCTCTCGCCAACACACACCTCCACATAAATGCTCTAATTTCATTACACTCAACAATTACCAATTAGTGACGGTTGACCAATTATCAATGTGAGTTTTTTTCAAAAAGAAGTTTTCGTTTACATTCAAAGTAAGCCCGAACTGAAAGCCTTTCGCAATCTAAGTAATTTCAGGTGGGTCTATAATTGATTTTAATTAAGAATCTAATTTAATGATTGTCTAGCTTTCAATTCGAATATAAAGCCACTTTGAGTCATATTGTGACCAGCTGTCGTTCAATAGAAATTCTATTTTCCGTCTGAGTTGATCTTTATCGTAATTTTCAAATAATGATCTTAAAATTATTCAGAATTTGGACTATCAAATTAGAAAAATTGTAGGTATGAATAATTAATATAGAGACTCAAATTTAAGATTGGTTAATCAGAAATGTCATATTTCCATTGCCCAGAGAAAATGTGCATACTGCTATATATCAAATTATACAAATTTTTTGTAAAATTATTCATGTTTTTTACCTTAATTTAACTCCAAGGTAAAAGTGTTGATGATAGTTCCTTATAACAAGCTTGTTTGAATATTTTCTAGGATTATAACCTAGGAACGTGTATGTTTTCTATATATACTGTCATAAATATATTACATTAATAATAATTTAATTTTTGAAGGTGATTGAAAAGATCATAGAGAGTCATGTACATTTGTACATGCCTTGTATCACTCGCAAGGCTCTCATATATCCTCCTTATAATTGGTTTGCCCGCAGGACAATAAAAATGTCACCCCAACATCCATGACTATAGAGATCTGCATTGAGAATGACTCTGACTTTCAGATGATCCAGACCAGACCAGTGAAATGAGTGGAGATAGATTGAGGTGACTCAATTTTAATGGGATTTTATGCAAGGTAATTCCAAATAAAAGCCAACTATAGCGATAGAATGAAGGTAAGGCGTGTTCATACAAGAATATGAAGAGATTCTTTTCATTCATTAGTGGTCAAATTATATTCCTATCTCTAGATAATAATGAAAATTGTGTATGATTTTTAGAGGCTTCTGGAAATTACAAATACAAAAAACTGAAAATATAATCATACTATGATGATTTTCTCTGAAAAATTTGAAAGCTTATTATGAAAAACTAGTGGCTTGTGTAAGGTTTCTATGGGGCCGTATCAAGATTAGCGATGTCAAAAATATGTTTTTTTAAAGAAAGGACACATGACGTACTGGTGCTATTGAATTAAAATTGAATTATGGAATTTAGTAGTAAATTTTGCTAATTCTTTTATATTGAATATAGTTTGCATTAATGCAACTATGATTAATGGTGTACGGATAAATATATATACATTATAAAATAATTAATGATTTAATATTGTAATCAACCAAATCAAGAGGCATGATTTCAAATCTCCAATTTATATATTTTTCTCAGCTTCGTGTTTTTCATCACTTGTTTATGATTTATTTCAAATTTGTTATCACTATTTTTGTTATTTCAATTTGCGTCACTCAATAAACTGTACTTATACACATTTACACCATATGGTTTAGAACTATCTTTCAGTAAATATTTTCTAGTTGAAAGTTCCTTTGGAAAATCTTCGTAACAACATCGTCACCAGACTCGGTCAGACAATCCATCATCTTGACACTTGGTCCATAATGACAACAAATTTAAATATCCATCAGTTTAGCATGCTGACTAGGCACTATTTCACTGTCTACTCTCAGGCCCTGATAATTGATGGATCAGGAAAGTTAATAATGAAGGTTTATCTTAAATTAAACAGACTTAACGCCATCAAGGTATAATCATCCTCTGGTCATTGTGCCGGGCAAAAACAAATAGATTATTACCAATGATGATGGATAGATTGTATCCTTCCAGTGACAGTGATGATTTAATGGTGTAAATTTGCAAATACATATTATTAAAATTCGGTTCAGAGTCGCCAATGATAGAGAAGTTAATCAATTTGGTCCATCTATACATTTCAGGAGACCACTCAATTACCATGTCATTCAGGACCAAATAACCATTATTTATACACCCTTGACTGACATGCCCGAGGGCAACGTATAGATAATGTAAAGACTATTTGAAAAGTGAGAGCATGGCAGGTTCTAAATTGTCTCGATTTGCAGGTCGCTGTAAAGGTTTTAACAGCTAGTGCTTGGGGACTTTCCTACCACTATAACGAGAGAAAGTTATGGTGGGGATATAGGAGATATGACATTACATAATCTACGATGTTCTCAGCATAGCCACTGGTCAGACTAATCAAATTAAGTTCCAAAGAGAATGTTGTCATATTTTGCAATTATTCAAGAGATTTGTAACGGTTTCTTACAAGTAATATTGAGAAAATTGAACACACAATATAAAATTTAAATGTTTTTATCAATTCTTTATAATCAAACATACAACTTTAGACTGTTTTAACCCTATAGACTAGAGTAACCTAGTAACTGGTTCGTGCGAACCAACTCTCATAGAAAAATAGCAATAATTTTATTTCAAAACCGATTTAAATGTTGTCTTTAATGACTTCTTCTTTTTCATGTAATTTCACATGATTATACAAAACAGAAGGTAAATAATAAGATTAGGTGTGTGTCAGTGCTCCCTCTAGGCATGAAATGGACAAGTATGTGCTTAACTGGCCCTAACAGAACACACTGTCGCACAGGGTACCCCACCTCGCCATATAACATTAATAGCTCCTGATGGTGCAGTGAAAATCATTTGTCTTTGTCTTTGCTCTATAATTTATAATCATAAATGGATAATTATCCCTCTATGTTTAGAAAATGAAATATTTTCCAAATCTTGCTGAACCGAATTATCATTTGAATGTTGTATATCAACAAACGGGTAATATATGTTATAATTTATTGATTTTATTAGTGTTTGGAAGAAACTATTTTTTCATTCGAAAATTATGGCTAGTTATGTTTTGGTCAGCATTTATTTCTTTATATATTTGTAATCTTTTATTCGTATAACTCAAGAAATATTCAACCAAATTGATTGAAATTTAATGGGACTATTGGTAAACATCCAGGACCATTTTGTAAGACTTTGAGAGTGATTGGGTCAAATTGATCAAGGTCATTTAAAACCTAATAACTCAAAAAATGTTCAACCAATTTGCCTCAAATTTGGTGGTTGGAAATTGGTCATTATCAAGAAACAAGTTTATTAGATTTTGGGAGCAATCAGGTCAAAGTTCAAGGTGATTTATAACTAAAAGAGTATTCAACCATATTGCCTGAAATTTTGCGGGACGATTGTTCAATATCTGTTAAAATTTGGTTAATATTTGGAAGTGATCGGGTGAGAGTTCTAGGTCTTTCATAACTCAAAGTTTTTTTTTTCACCAAATTGATTGAAATTTGGTCGGATGATTGGTCATTATTCAAGAACCAGTTTAATTAGATTTGTGGAGCAATTTGGTCATAGGTCAAGGTCATTTATAACTCAAGGATTATTGGATGGTTATGGCCATTTATAAGCGGTGACGAAGGTATGCACTCTATGATTGTCCGTTATCAAGACATTAATTTTTCGTTCGTTTGGAGTAGATATTAGTTATAGGTCGGACGGGGTATCACTGCGCACAATCCTGCAAACTCTGTATTTACCCATAAACAAAAGGTACTAGAGAAACTCTTTTTCTCGTGATGAAATGGTCATGAATGAGGATGGTTCTCAACCAGTTTCGAAATAATACCTAAATAAATAAAACACTTATTGGCAATTTTTTGTGCGTAACTTTTAGTGATTTTCTTCTGATTAAGGATTTGAATACAGAATCTGAAGAATTTAAAATAAAAACGGAATATCCCCGGTATTTTGTAATTGTACATTGTACAATCTTATATGAATAGCTATACACAATATGTAAATAGGCAAAATAGAAATATACAAAAATAATATATAGCATCTTTTACAATAAGAATATCTTTGGAAGGATACATTTTTCACATTGCTTTGGTATTCAAGGAATCTGGTTTCTTCAAAAGAGGAATTTTATTAAGCCATTTTGCGCTACTATTGTACAGGGTGTCCGCAAAAAAGTAAACGATTTAAAAGGATCGTTATTTGTAAACTATTATTACTAGAGGATTGAAATAAGTTTCATATTAAAGTAAAAATTGCAAGTTTAATTTTACATGAATTTATCATTACATGACCACCACCAGACTCAATAAACTTATCAAGACGGAAAACATTTTTATTATCAAATTCTTTATAGAGTATTAGCATGGGTTCTTGAATGGCTTCATTTTAAAACGGTGTCAAATAAATGTGTTATTTGTTTAGATTTGATGAACAATAGTTTTCTTTATTTATGTCTCAATAGATAAATTTCTCACGGATTTCGTACAATAATCAATGATTAATTTTTCTTACCATTTTATAATGATGTTTCTATCCTTGTTGTTTTTTCATGACCTGAATTTCTTTCAACTGTACCGTGTGAATATCACAAAACGTAATTTCATTCAACTGGTATTTTACATAATAGTGTTCCATATCTTGCCTAAAATCGATAAATTGTAGACATCACGGATCCAATTTCTCTATTCCACTGTTAATTTTTCCTGTGTTTTTCTCTGTTCCACTGTTAATAATTGTTCCTTTGTTTTTCTCTATTCCACTGTTAGTTGTTCCTCTGTTTTTCTCTATTCCACTGTTAGTTGTTCCTCTGTTTTTCTCTATTCCACTGTTAATTGTTCCTCTGTTTTTCTCTATTCCACTGTTAATTGTTCCTTTGTTTTTCTCTATTCCACTGTTAATTGTTCCTCTGTTTTTCTCTATTCCACTGTTAATTGTTCCTTTGTTTTTCTCTATTCCACTGTTAGTTGTGCCATTCTTGGGATAATGAACAGCAAAATTATGAAATTAAAGCTCTATAGATGTGCTTTTGGCCCTATATATCCTCCTTACGTATGATTGATATCAAATTAAATTCAAGATTTTCTTCTTTTTAATGAACCCTATTTCAGTCTTCCAGCTGTAATAGTTTAATAAACTATAGTCCATTCGAATGGGCTACTTTTTTGCAGACCAATGCTAATATTCGTCCACAGAGTATTCGTCCACTGAAAATTCGTCCATTAAACGAAAAATAATCCAATTGAATGGAACAAATTGTTATTATAAATGTTTTGGTATAAAGTAATTTAATGTATGTAGGTGATAGTACATAGTTAATTTAATTGTTGCATCCATTATAAAGTTTGTTGTATTGCAAAATTTATGATTAATTGTTTATTAAAACATTAAGATTGATAGATATATAATAATTTTATTAACTTAATTTATGATAAAATGTTTGGTGCCTTAGCGTTCTTAACACATGAAGATGTTGTTGGCGTTAATGAAATTTTATGCGAGGAGATCAATTGAGTTTTTAATTACTTTGAAGCTATATACGTACATTGGAACAAAACCGTTATATCCAGTCGAATTTTAGAATGTTCAAGAAATAGCATCCTAATATTTGGTAGAAGAGTTAACCCTAATTTAAAGAATTGAAACAAAGAGAGGTGTCACACAGCGTAAAAGGCCAAAATATCGAGATATCGTCGAACAAATATAAATATATAGTATTGCAATGCACTCCGAATGAAACAGAATTTTTTGACAAATATTGTTTTGCTGAAACTGTCCAGCTGTTCAATTTAAATGCTTGATTAAGTTTCTTTTACAATTTTTAATTATATATAATATAATATATTAGCTACACAGAATACATTTTACATCAACAGTTATAACTGCTGAATATACATGTGTTATTTTCATCTAACCAGATTTTATGCGACTGCAATTATTTATCTTTTATATGTGAATATTATTAACACTCAATAATGTCTTTCTTTCTATTCCAAATTCAAGAAAACGGACGAATTTTCCATGGACGAATTTTCCGTGGACGAATTTTCCTGAGGGGACGTGTAATTCAAACTTTACTATGGAATAAAACTTGCAATTCTCATCTGTGAAATGAAACCTATTTCAATATTCTAGCAATAATTGTTAATAAATTAAAACTTTTAAATCGGCTACTTTTTATACGGACACCAATGTATACATTATCATTTATATATTTGGAATGATGACAATAAATAGTTTTTGCAGTCATCTCTGGATTGGCAACAATGTTCAAAATAACTCACGAAAAAAGTTAACACTAATAAAATGATGATATATGAATTATAAATCTAACTTTTTATTTTTTAATCGTAGGTCTATAGAAACGGGGAATAAAAAATGCGAGAGGTAATTTTTTTTATATCTATAGGTTATCATTCCAATCAGTAATCAATTTAAATAATTTTACTTAACGATAGCAGTTGAAATCTGGTGTTTTTAATACAACTTTATATATAATTTCGTATTGTTCCTATATATTTTTTCGGAATGTTGCTTCACTTATAATTTGTCACCTTCTGTATAGGGTTGGATAATAATTTTCGTGTCTATCAACCCACTATTCCCAATATTTTCTATTTATAAGTTCTTACAGGTTAAATCGAATATAAATATTTAATTGTCTCGTTGATTTATCACCATTACAACATATGTAAACACCAAATAAACACATGTTCTGCTTAATTATCTCGAGATAAGTACCTTCAGAGCAGTCTTTGCCTTAATAGCTTGTCAATAATTTATGCCTCCTCCATTGTCCACCAAAATAAGAAAATGCAAACATAAGCTAGTAAGATAAGTTACTTAAATTACAAAGTTATTGGCTATAAACATTAAGTAATTGATTGCAGCTGTTGTTATATAGTTAATGTAAATATTATAAAATGAATTTTAAAGAGACGAAAATAAAATAATAATGTATCGTGTTTACTTAAATCCTATAATTGACAATATTTAAAGTTCAAAGTTCATTATTGAATCCATATTAAAAAAGTGCGGACACAAAAAGTCACCGAAACTTCAATATTGTTACAGCTTCATACGTCCGTACATTGTATTGTTACAGCTTCATACATCCGTACATTGTATTGTTACAGCTTCATACATCCGTACATTGTATTGTTACAGCTTCATACATCCGTACATTGTATTGTTACAGCTTCATACATCCGTACATTGTATTGTTACAGCTTCATACATCCGTACATTGTATTGTTACAGCTTCATACGTCCGTACATTGTATTGTTACAGCTTCATACATCCGTACATTGTATTGTTACAGCTTCATACATCCGTACATTGTATTGTTACAGCTTCATACATCCGTACATTGTATTGTTACAGCTTCATACATCCGTACATTGTATTGTTCAGCTTCATACGTCCGTACATTGTATTGTTACAGCTTCATACATCCGTACATTGTATTGTTACAGCTTCATTCATCCGTACATTGTATTGTTCAGCTTCATACGTCCGTACATTGTATTGTTACAGCTTCATTCATCCGTACATTGTATTGTTCAGCTTCATACGTCCGTACATTGTATTGTTACAGCTTCATTCATCCGTACATTGTATTGTTACAGCTTCATTCATCCGTACATTGTATTGTTACAGCTTCATACATCCTTACATTCTATTGTTACAGCTCCATACATCCGTATATTGTATGGCATACACTGTGTATATGAACTCTCTACCATTTCTGTACAATTCCTTTACCTGACAAATGCCCAATAAAACTAATTGTAATTCTCAAAATGTTAAATATATTCTTTAACTTATTTGCCCTTTATTATTTACAATAATAATAACTTCTTTGAGTTTATTACCTTCGCAGATTGTGGAAGGTTATATTTTACTACAAATTTTACGATCTTCGCCATATAATTTAATTACTTTTCATCAGCTAATAATACCTGGAACATTAATAAAAAAAGAGAATTTATTTAAAAAAAAATTAAGCTTCTATTATAAAATATATTGAACAAATATTTCACATTATTCTTTCCATTAAAAATTCCTTTCAATCATTTCACTGCATGGAAGTGTCATCTGCACCTCGAAACTTCAATGGTGCGACTGCTGAACCTTCATACAACTCTTTAGTCATAATGATACAGTCTCTCATTTTTATCCAGAAACAGCTGTTGTGATAACAGAAGACGCGGCAGTTTTTTTTAGTGATCTAAAATGCTGGATTCCTCCTTCACTTGAATATTCTTTTCTCAATTTACATGGAGTAGTTGTGAATCAAAATGCTGACATTCGAAATAAAGAAACAGAAGTTCAAGATGGAAATAAATACAAAATAATATCTTTATAATGACCAGATGTATAATATAATTAATTCCACGAAATGATACATTAATTAAAAGAATCACTCACTGACACCCGCACATTGCCAAAGAAAATACTGATATGCTGACAGTAATTATTATATCTCAGGTAAATTCATTGCCTAAAATTAATCTTTTCTCCGTAATTGGATAAAAAGATCTGGTAATTTAGTACTTTGGCAGCTTCTTCTCTCTAACTATAAGTACCAGACTCATTAATTACCGCAGCTGATCTAAAGGATAAGAAGTCATGTTTTCTTCAGCGTTTGATAGGCATTCTCTGTCACATGACCTTTCCATTGGTTATTATACAATAGTTCAAAGATGACTAGAGTTTATATATTTGTATGGAATTTAATTACCATCTAGAACCTAGATACTAGTGCCATTTAATATATATTGCTAATTTTATGATATATAAAGTAAAAATCTTCAAATAAGAATTAAATAGTTAAATGAACTATAGAATTGTTCAATATAAATATAATTCTAATTATCGCCATGCAAATACGAAATGTAGATCTGTTAGCTTTCTCTCCTCTGTGCGTCATTCATAATAAAATCACTGTGATTTAGTGAATTTCAGAGAGAATGCAGAACTTATTCCTCAATATTTCTATGTCCTACCAAAAAATGCTCTTCATAACCAGATCAAAATTTTTATGCATTCATTAAAGTTTCTCTTTTTTTTCTCCCTCTCTCTCCAATTCATGTTCTAGTCCCAAAGTATTTTTTTTATAGATCAATATTAGATAGATAACCTTCTCAATTTAGAATTTGTTTAAAAAATCACTTTTCATTCTTTTTAAAGTCAAATATCATTTGGGCAGAACTTCTGAGCTGTTCGAAATCTCAAATCATTATGTGGTATAGTAGCCTACATCAAATTTTACGCTTCTTACTGCTAGAATATGATTATACGGACTAAATAAAGAAATTATTTGATGTTTTTCTAATGTCCTCCCTAGAGGACGTTGGGCGTTAATATGTTAAATAGTTTAATAATATCAAATAATATAATTAGAACTAACATTGTTTTGTTTTACTTGTTGCCAACACTCTTACCTATTTTGTTGCCAACACTGTTGGCTATTTGGTTACCAACATGCTCTGTACGTATAGTGTAAATATTGGCAACTAAAGATTACAAATAACTGAACCTGCTGCACTATTTCGGCATTCCTTATTGTTAATTGGATTCAAACACAGTTATAAATTAGCCCTTCTCTTTGTTGAAGTAAGGAAGGTATAAATTTTGAACCTTGAACTGCCAATCAATAAACAGCCGTAGATAATCGCGCAATGGAGTTCATTTATAAAACTATTGTAATGAAGGATTGGCATTATTAACAATGATGCGCATTTTAAAATCAATGTTACCAGTTGGCCAGGTAGGTGGTCGAGTCAGAGCAAATCGGCACGCAATTTTGTGAATATTAAGACTCTAAGAGAGTGTTTTGATAGGCCTCTAACGCCAATCAATTGGACACATTCAAAGAACAACTCTAGTTAATTATGAGTTTCTGAAACTAGTTCTAAGTAAGGTTTAGACTGAAAATAATTACTACTAGTAAAATATATAAAGTCCCTAAATTTGACTTCAGAACAGGAACATATTATTGTCAGAGAGAGAGAGAGAGAGAGAGATAGGATTCTTTAATTTATGTTTTTTTAAAGTTTATTGATTCTACCAATTTGTGCAATTCAAATGACTCAATTGTATCTGATATTTCTCTGTTTTCATCATGTATTGGTTGTCTATTTTGCCACACAATATTCATTATAGAATTACGGTAAATTAATATATATGTTCGAATTATGTTATTGTAGTATTGTGAAAGTTCTGATCAATTTAAAGATAATATAACTAACCAAGTAACCTATTATCACAAATTCTCAGTTCAATTTAATGATGTGATAATTTTACACAAAGCATGAAAGCATCAATTTTTTCATCCCTCAATTTCTGAGGCAGTTTATTATTGCATGCTCACATGTACACAGTAAATAAAGGCATGGATCTCATGTCATCAGTTTGCTTTAATACAGTGACGGCTTGATTACTGGCTTCAGAGCATGCGTGTTAGAGAATGGTAATATATGGCACAGTAGCAACTCTTTGCAGCCCACACTTGCAAATTTATAATCGGCTATTGTGATGAATATTCATCGAATGAAACTGAAGTATAGCAGTTTGGGGAAATAATCGTCGAAAATGTCTGACTAAAGTTGATAATCATGTTTAATATATTATAAATTTTATAAATTACGATTGTTTATTTTCCGCATCACTCTCACATATCTATACTTTAATAATTATATTCAATAATGATTTGCATTCCTTTTTTAGCTTACTATTGAAGTTAAACGAAATCATACGTCCCCAACTATAAATAATTTCAAAACCTGTGAACATATATCGATATAATTAATTGTCTTTCTTCCCACAATGTTTATCTGGTATTTATTAGTTGATTGAAATTAATTTTAATACCTCTTATATGATTGATAATATTTCACCACAAACTAATACCATTTCTACCATATTTATATATACATTTTCATAAATAAAAACGAAGTGAACCAAAGAAAAATTAAAGTAATATCAATCATCAGAATTGAATTATTCTATCTGCCATGAAAAAAGCTACAAGCTTTCTATTGACGTATGCTTGCTAGATATAATATGTTGATCATACCTAGATCAGTCTACTGCGGCTGCTGTAATGATAATCATTACTAAGATCTAAGGCAATGACAACAACACATACAAAAGATTTCTATTTCAAAGGTGCCTATTGATATTCATCTTGATGGCTATCTTCCATGTACGAATGTTCTGGACTAACCAGCACCTTGTTCCAATGCACTTTCCAGAGTATTTTTTACTGCTGATGTTAGTGCATGGCCTGATACCTATCACATCACGCAAAAACACCCGTAGGACTACTTCTCAAACTGAGTTATTTCGGCTACTTTTACCCCCAATTCTCACACAAGGCTCGTACGTATAATCAGTTTTACTTTTTATTAACCATAAAATATATCAGCAAAACCTATTCAGTTGTGATTTGTTGATGGAATAATAATAGACTAGGAGCTGAAGAATATAACACCCTTACCAACAATTACCAAACATTCCTTACCAACAATTACCTAACTAACGCTTGCATGATGAAGCAGTGCTACTATACTTTGTAACAAGGATCGAAACAAAGTTCATCTTCGATAAATTTAAGTTATAAGCACTTTAAACTGTGTTTAAAGATAATCATATCACGACATTATCACTCTCTTGCTTGGGGAGAAACTCCACCACTCCACAATTGTCTCGTTTGTGTATTTACAAGAGTATTTGAAGGCTCAGGACTCAATTTAGTGCATTTATCTCACTGTCATCAGCAAATAATAACCAAAATACCGACTTTGAAACCGCGGTAATGGACAATCAATTGCTACAATCTGCGCTGTATATATAATATAATATATATGTCATGTGGCATTGGCAGATCTGCTCGATTGGTCGACGGCAGCCCCAAAATAATCATATAAAGTTGGGTTATCGGCGTTTTGGGGGGAGCCTATGCTATTACGATGACGGGTTTTTTCTTTTCTTTCATAGAATTTATTTAATTTGAGACCGCACCTCTAAAACCACTTCACATTCGCACAGTATTGATTACACTAGCGCCTTCCATAAAAGTAACATCAAATAGGCCTTTTTGGAAGTCCGAGAGGTCTGTCATTTCTATACGGTAATAACCATTTTTTTCAAATACATGTGAAAACAGCTACTTTAAATAGGCATGAATAAACAAATACATTCAAATATGTCCTTGTCTATAGTATATTCAAATAATATGATGCTAATGAGTTTCCATTTTTTGGAAATAGGTCCGTGTGAACAGCCACTGTGAAAGTACTTGATTATAATAATTAAACTGTTGCGATAACATTGCAAATCACTTGAGGCTCAGTTGCTACTATAAATGAAGACAGTGAGATGAGAGTTTGACTAAAAGTTTCTGAAGCCTGGAGACAATCGTGCACCTACTCCCCACACTTCATTTTCCTCCTGTTTGGTTTAAAAACTGTCTAATATTTTGTGCTGATTAACATTTTACGGATTGTAAGATACAACATTGTTATTAATTCAGCTGAGTAAATGTCTGACGAATCTATTGGTATTTTAATGAGAAAAAGAATGATGAATTGATAACAATTAACAGCTACTAAAAGCATAAAAAAAAATGATATACTAAGAAAGAATTTTATGGATGATTTATGTCAGTTGTTGAGCTACCAGCAGTGACATAGGTTTCATATCATAAATTGACAATATTTATTATCGGAGTCCTTTCGATAGTAATTCTCTGTAGCTCAACCGTAAGCAAAGCACTCTATCATTTACTGCCAATATTTAATTACACATCACAATAATTTGAGAGACAAATGAACTTTGTTCAAATAATTCATTTTTTTTATATTTACAAGTATAATCGAGATTGGAGTTTTATTGTCTAGAGGTCAAACAATTAAGTGCTTGGCTGAAATCAAGTCACGAGTATTGTCTTGGAGAGTATAATTTAAGCTAAAGGGAGTCATCATGTCTTAAATATAGTCAGTAGTTAACAGATAAGAATGTGCACAAGTAATACTTTGAGAGTATCAGGTCGGGGTGAATTGTATTAATAAATTGGAAAACAAAATTCAATTAAAACTAATTTTAATATTATTAACATTGCATCATAATCCCTTAATCATATATTACACATATTTACTAACTTAGATTTAACTATTTTTGTTCTAACTCTCTATAGTTCTACTGATCATATTCAGTCACTGACATAAGAATGAAAACTGGTTTTGTAGACTTGTTTTTAAAAGCACATTAAAGTAAAAGTGAAAAGACCTAAAAAATACACATCATAATAAGGAAATATTCGATTCCCGAATTGGGAATCGATATTTTCTTACATTTTCAATAATGTCATATCTATTGAAGTTAAAAGTCCTTACCATTTTAACAATGTCATTTTAAGGATATTGGTTTATCTTAAATCTGATTACGTTAATTTCCTCCTATTAAAATCACAATCAATGAAATTTTACCCTAAAAATTCTATTGAAGAAATTGAAAGCAAAATTATATATTTTAATTCCATATTTTCAATGGGTAAGGAATTTTCCGAAAACTAATTCGCCGAATCCAAATTTGCCGAAAACTAATATGCTAAAACGGATTCTCCGAATACGTTTTTGCCGAATCCCAAATTGGCAGAAAACAGATTTGCTTTATTATCTATTTGCCGAAGGATAAATTTTTCGAAACATGAATATTGTCGAAAATCAAATTAAATATATTTCAAAATAAGATCCTGTTGGACTTTGTAGTTCTCATCATTATATCTTATGCATAAAAAAAACACATTTGTTGTATTAGTTTGACATTGCTATTGCTATATAAATTTGTATTCCGTTAATTCGGTGTCATGTTGATAAATTTATATATCTAACTGTAAATATTCAATATTGATATATATTGATATGTATTGATATGTACTAATAAAGGGTTGATAGAATATACTGTTTTTACCTGAAAAAAAAATTATTTATGCAATTGACACTATCGTTGAAGCTAGAAGTATATATGGAAGAGATAAAAATAACTAATAGTTTATTAAAACTAACAATTTTATATTTTAAACGCAATAAATGGAATATTTATTAATATTCTGTATACTTCTGTATACTTCTGTATACTTCTGTATACTATTAACAACTAGATACTATATAAGCAGTAAAAATGGAACATTCACAGAAATGAATAAACACGCTAGTAACACACAATCTAAAGAAAAGACAAACGCTCAAATGAAAGATATGTAACATATATGCTCCAACAGCTGACTGACTGAATATAACTTGAACGTTTTTAAAATAAGAAAAGACAAAGAATCATTTAGTGGTACAAAGATATTAACAGTTACAATGATTAACGAAGAGATAAATTGAATAAAGGATTATTTAGTGTTACTGAGTTTTAAGATTTCGTTGTTTAGTTTCTTTTCTGTAACTTTTGTGTAATTTCACATTCTGTTTTAAATAAGTCTTTCGGTAAATTAATCTTTCGACAAATTTGTCTTTTAGCGAATCTTCACTTCGGGAAATCCATTTTCGACTAATTTGGGTTCGGCGAATTAGTTTTCGGAGAATTTTGTTTCGGCAAATTCGTCTTCGGCCAATCCGCTGGATACCATCTCTTTATTCCTATCAATATGCATGGGCGTGCAACTGTTATAAAGCGATCATACAAATTACCGTAAACCAAAGAAAATACTTGTACCTAAATAAATCTCATAATATTTGAATAATTAAGCAAAAGAATTGTATCTGATATTTCATCTTGTTTCTTTGCTTCAATCTTGAATAACATATAGGTATATATCGCTCTAAAAATATCTTGCACTTGAGCAAATAAGTAGATATTTTATCATACCAAAATAACGCCATCTCTAGTAACCATCAGATAATAGAATATGGCAGCAAATGACAATAATTTTCTTCAAGACCTGTGCAATAATAGCATTAGAGACTCTCTGTATATCTTAAAAGATTTCACCATCTAACTATACTTAAAAGTAGCTAGTATGACTTTTTAGAAATAGAATCTTCCTATCTACACTGTATCGCTATTCCTAAGTATACTCATGCAGCTTGACTCGTAAATCAGCATCTAGTTTGAGGGTTGTTCTTTACGATGTTCAATTATCTCCTTCATTGACTTTTATCTTGATTTTCTGACGATATAAACAAGTATTGGATAGTTATTAGGCCTGATTATAATCAATAAGATGCACCAACTATAACTATACACAGGCATCACGATAACATTAGAACTGTCAACTTCTGTAAGAGACTCTAACAATTTCTACCACCTCACACTCTGAAATGTGTAATTTCACTTTACACATTCCGCACCCTGGACATTTTACGAGCAAGAAATTACAAGTAACAAACGTCTGTACATGTAGTGACAGTTCATTCACTGTTACTTGTATTGTGTATAGACTACAGCCACTATTTCATTACTTTGTAGGGCTAGAAAAACAGTTATAAGAGACTGAAAGATTTCAAAACTACAGTATATCTGAAGCTTATTTACCTCTTCAGATACATGATGATGCTCTGTACACAGATATATTTGATATTGTTCATCTTTAGGACAAGGACTGAAGTTTAAGAAATATTTTTAGAATGGACGCATGTCAGCAAATGTTGTAATTCGCGATGACTGTCATATTTGTTCGGAGTTTTTAATCTTCTAATTTGGTTTGGCGGCTCCAACAGATGCCACTCATATTTTTGATGTAATTGTCACACCAATGACTCTTTTGTCAATTTTCTCTGCTGAAAGCAAAGTCTTTTAAGAGTTCCGCCATCTGTATATTTGGACATAGGTGGTTGACACCCTCTGTACACACTTGCTAATGATTCAGCGTCACCTTAATTGCTTAGGCTTTGCAGCTTCTATCGTCATTTTTCAGCTTCGGTGATAGAGTAGATGAAAGAGTTTTCCATCAACTGTTAAAATGCTATCATTTTGTTAAGTTATTAACCTACTTAAAGGTTTTGATGCCGTTATATTAACTATTTTCTTCAGTTAGAAAATAACTTAAAATATCTATGGAGATTATGGTGAAATTATGAAAAGAGTGTGCATTTTAGGGATTCACTTCTAAATTGGTTTACTTTTTGATATATTTGAGATGTATAGTTATTTTGGACGAAATAATAAATTGCGTAACAGAAACTGATCAGCTTGTGATTTTTTCAATTAAATTATATATGGAAAAAGAGTGAATCTTATGATATGGCGAAAGAATATAGTTATTAATTGAGTGATCAATTTGAACTTATATCTGCCAAATCTATTTTCCACTATTTTTTTCATTTTGCTTTAAAAAAAAAGTTCAAAATTTGTAGTATTCAGAGGGATTACTATAAATCTTTTTTCATGAGATAAAATTGATATTTTCAAAAATTGATTTTATTACCCTAGTTTTCCTCATTAAGTTTTACAATCCATAACTACATTATAGTAGACCTATTTAACTATTTTCATAGTCGCTATTGTTGTTGTGGCGACACCTAGCGGTGCCCACTGTTATCCAATGACAAATCGTTTGTAATTCAAAGTAACTCTAATAGAGCAATTGGATATGCTCTAATGCTATTTCATTATTAATTCAATGTTAATTTGCAGAGCTATTCACTCCTTTAAATTGGACTGTGTGGAACACTCGCAACACAGTGCAGCAGCTGGGCACTACAGCAGTTGGAAAGGAAGCATTGTAAAGTTTAATTAATAAAATGGTATCAATGTACATTTATATAGATGAATGTCTCGAAATAATTTTTTTTGGCATTTAACAATTTTGAATACAATAAAATGTACTGCAATGATATATTTATACACAAATTACACATATATTCAGAATTATTGATATTGCAAGATTTTAAATATGTATGATTGCTTATAAAATCAACGGAAACTATTACATAAATTTATTTTCAAGATTGTATCCAACCCAATTTAATTCAGTTAAAATCTGTCGATACTAATTCAATGTGTCTGAAGAAATTAAATTACAAATTTACGACTGCATTTCCTCTCTATCACAGTAACTCAGTGCATTTTATTGCATTCTAGTAACTTCTCCGCACGTGCTTTTGTGATTCAGATAAAAGTTAAAACACTGATATTATTCTGGATGCAATTACAATCAGGTCAACTTATCTAACTAATTACGTGGAATTTTAACTCTTGAAGCGTTCAAACCGTCACCAGATAAATACGATCATTAGATATACATTTAATTGCAGAAAAAATCATTTTGTACTGATAACATGTGTATTACCATCGAATTTTTAGTGAGGAATACAGAAGAAAAATGGAGGTTGCACGATAATTTTTATCTTTAAATATCACTTACTTTCCTTGAACACCGACACAGGATTAGCTGACGATTTCATGTATTTACAATCTCTAGCACCACTTTATACTTACCTAAAAAATAAGCTATATCAAATAAATTCAATGGTTTTATTATTCAATACTATCAAAATGATGGCTATAGATTTTATTCAGAAGGGTCTAATATCGGAGATAGATATTTAAAAGTAGTTCATTTGAAAAGTAAAATCCAAAATGGAGAGCACAGTTCTCAACCTTATTATCTTTTTATTTATGTTTTCTCAACTAAAAAATATATTTCTTCATCTTCTATTGACTAAATGGTTATTAATTTTCAAAAAGTTATTCTATATGCATATGAATCTATACACAGAAAATATATAAATTGAAAGTAAATATCATATGTAGGTAATGATAACTTTTCAAATACACTATCATATTCCGTATATAATAATAACATCTTTCTTATTTGACAACCAGTTTACAGTTTCATTACATTATTTTGTAAGATGAATGCACTTTATTTTATTGAACATTTATTGAGCAATACTAAATTTAATCCTTCAACCCAATCATATCGATAATATTATGCTGTTTGTTAAGTTTTGTTTGTTTCTGTAAGGTGATGACTTCATTCAAGGTTTCCGAAGCAATAGGACGATAAAATGTAACTGTAGATGATTAAACAATTAAGATAATATTAAGCATATAGTATGTCGAAAAGAATCGTTTAAATATCTGAATATGCCATCAAGAGGAATATCATATTTCTTGATACAGCTGTTCATTTCATTTAGAAATTAACCTTTATATTCGATAATTATTATTTAGTTATAGTAAGCATCTATTTAACTATAATAATCTGTGAGAAGGTGTAGGTTATTATTCAAGGAAATAAAAATTAAAGGCTTCAGTAACCGAGACTATTATCAACATTGTTTCATTATATAGTGATTTATATATTAGAACTGTATTTTTACTATTTATAAGTCGTAAGGAATGTTATGTTGTTTTCCCCTCATAACTGTCGGTGTCGTATCGTAATTTGCTGAAAAAAGGTGTGCCAAATTTATTTGTGTTTTATTGTCATTTTAACATCTCTTTGTCACTCCATTATGAGGGGACCATAATTTTGACAAACTTTCGACCACCCAAAACAGATTAGAGGAAGATATCTCTTACATGAATATATATGTTTATATTCTTAATTGTTTTTTGACATTAAGCAGTATCATTTTAAGGAGATTCTCAACATTTTGCTAAATTTACCAGAAATTCAAAGAAGTGCTAAATTGGTGATAAAATCTATTTTATGACGGTGAAAATACGTAATCAGACCCTAGCTTCTCTGAAGTTTGTTGTTAATTACGTGATTGTACAGTAAAGCATTTCAAAAATAAACCCAAAACGAAAACACTGACTGTGCTTAATAATGATAAATATGTAATTGTCTTCCTATTTAATTTCTAATTAAACAGTTATTTAACAAACTATTGCGTAGGAATAAAATGATTAACGAATAGTTTCAATATATTATTATTATATATTATTACTAAATCAATATCATATTCTCTTGTATTTATGTTCAATAACAGTTAAATGTTATAACAGTTAAAAAATAACACTTCAATTACAGAGAAAATACAAAGGTAATTTCAAATGAAATTGTTTAATAATTTCAATATTATGAACATTGTGAAGATATTATACGGTATAGTTAGAAAAACAGTAAATGATAAGAAAGAAGAGAGAAAACACTGTCATCCAGAAAGTAACTTCATTTCTTCGAAAATCGAATATAACTACGTGTGTGACAGACACTCAAGCAGACTCGCTAAATCTAGCGGGCTTTAGCGAGTCGTAATTGAATATTTTGGTACTTAATTACGCAGACAGAGAGCGTGAGAGAGGGATTATAGACTTTAAAGGGGAAAACCTCTTAGTTTGTTTATTGTTTTACTTATGGCAATACTCATAAAACATAATTGGCACAAAAAAAGCAAAAAAGGAAGCAATATCTTTATCTATGTGCTTTTTGGACTATAATTTAAAATCTTTAAAAATGAATATATACAAAAATATACCAATGATTTTAAAATGAACTTCACTAAGACATTAGGAACAGGAGAAACATAAAATAAAATATTTGACATAGGAAAGGTTAGGTTTTCGGGTAACTTGTTAAAATTTAAAAATATCTCGGTATTCAAAAGAACTTTTGTTTGAATCGGATCTCAATAAAGTTAAAATAAATTTATAATCCCTAATATGGTAATGATGAATAGGAATATAATGGGTGAAATATATGTTTAATAAGTGGTGTTTGTTGTATACTTCCCCATTAAAATTAATGGAGTATCAATAGTCAATAGTTAAAGAAAAAATATATATTAATTTAAAAAATCATATATTTTTTTAAATGTGTGTTAAAAATATATGTAAACAAATTTTATTTTAAAAAAATATGAAAAAAATTTGAAATACAATTATGAAAAAAATCGTTTAAAAAATATATGTATAATAAAAAATATATAGAAAATTTACATTTATTTTTTATTCATTAAATGTTATTTTTTTAATTTGACCAAATAGAAATTTCTTATACAATCAAATTTTAAAAGTTTGTTCTTATAATACATACTGTTAGATATAATTAAGGTACATGGTTGTCGTCTTATAATGTATTCAAAAGTTATCCCATAACTCTTTTGTTTAAAATTATTTATAGGTGACAACTGAATGTATTGTCTTATTTATATACCGTAAATAGTGATTGATTGTGAATCTATGGAATAATCTGAAGAGTAATGTGATGTAGTCATGGTTTCAATGTTTTAAAAATAACGTACTTTTATAGAAATTAGTTTTTACAGAAGAATGGGGCATAGGAATTAAAAAAATATCATACAGTCGATCGATTTTGACTTCCATAGGTGTTTAAAATTGTCCATCCAGTCAAGTTCAACATCATTAAAATGTACTTTTTGTGAGAACAAGTCTTTTTTATGAGGAAAAAGCATTATAGTTTAGTTTTTTGTACATTTGGAATTAGTTTGTTCATGTTAAGATATTCTGATAAAGCTGGGAGCTGAAAAAATACTATTAGTGTAAACGAAGATATATTATTTGTTTAGAAAATATTTCAATATTGAATGTATGGAATCAGGTTTTGCTTATTTAACCAGGGTACTGAACGTAACCTGAATATGAAAATCTGTTCTAAATATTGCAACCTAAACGATTTGAGCAATACTTTGAAGTTTAAGAATTATCATAACAACATCGTTTAGGAAGAGGTCACAGGAACAACTCCAAAAATAGTTTATATTATATTATTTCCTATCACGAATAAGAATCAGAAAGTCATACTGCATTCGACTCACCAATGCTCATCACGAGGAGATATATCGGCGATTAATTTAAACAATACTGACGTCCAACTTCTTTTTAATGAAGGTGATCGAAAATTTAGAATATTTTAGCAAGACCATTGACAATGTCACCGGGAAAACAGACAAGCATTGTCTAAATATTTTGTCTTATAGGAACCTTTTCTCAGTCCGACATCCATTAGAGAAACAAAAGCGGTAGAGAAAATATTACTGATATTATGTGAAACATACTATAATAAAATAATGGTATTTAGAATTAAATCTTTCATTCATTGACACAACAAAACTAACAAGTAATGTATACCATTTAATCCAAAATCTTATTATTTCTACTAGAATTCCCTTTAAATTTAGGTACGAGACAACTAAATGGATATGGTATTAATCTTATTTGTCCCTATAAATAGCGATAATCTCTTGATTAAATTCTTATACGAACTCTACTTTGATGCCTCAATCCTCAGTTTTGTTCAATTTAGGCAAATAAGAAAATAATTACGTGACAATCACAGAATACCGGGAAAGATCATTAGTTGTTAATTTTATTCTTCTATTCTGAATGATAAAATGATGAAACTGAACATTTTCTACCAAATAAATAACTGTTTCAAAATAACAATTATCACAATTTTGTTTGATATGGAAAATTAGAATAAGCTTTCGTAGAGATTTATTTCCTTTTTATTTGTAATTTTTAAATCATATCTTGACAGAAACATATAAATGTCAACCAAATCTATTTTTTTTGCAAATTTTGGTGATAGAACATAATTAATATAGTACAAAATGTCAATAGTTTCTATCCATATTGTATATACACTCTATATATATTTATATATAATACTATTAAGCAAAAGATGATTTCATGAATGAATAGTTTTGGCACTCAATCTGTTTCATTTGAATAAATAAAGAGAGTGATCAAATTAATGCATTTAGATTGGTACCCAAAATGCATTAAAGTCTCCTTAAAGTATTTTATAGAATAATTTTGAAATGTCTATCTTCTGATACTCTCTCTTTTTTTACATAATATTCACAAAAATTGAAGTACTATTTACAAAAAGTTAGACCTTTAGTTAAGCATTATGAGCAATATGGAACACATTTAAGTTGTGGGAATAACTTTTCCCCAAAATTGACAATGTAACTCAATTGAGCGGTAGAAGATGAGTCCCAAAGATCACGACAAGTCAAAGATCACTATCTGACTTCTCTATCAAGATCCATGCATTCTATTACAATCATCGATATCGCAGTTCTTGCCTGAGATTTCCGATAAGAGTTCAGAGTGTTCGTCTCTCACAGAGTTTTTATCGGAGCAAATCACTGAGCTAACATTAACAGGGGTCACTAATTGTCTTCAGAATCATCTCAATTTGCTCTATCTTACACTCACTGCAAAGAAAGGGAACAAAAAGAGAGTATGGATCATGAGAACATTAAAATGATTTCAACGTGTTAAATTTTATATATGTATTCTTATTATGAAAATAATAAATAAACTATCTTTTTATTTATTTTATAAAAATTAATTAAGCTATACTAAAAGAGATAATTTAAAAATCAATTCCTATCTCCTGATGATATAATATGAATTTTGATTTGAAAATATTATGGAACACTGTATTGTCAAAACATTGACAATTATTATCATATTTTCCTAAAATTGAAATAAAATTAAACTGTTAAAATAAATTTATAATAATAAAATAACTGCCTAAATTTTTGTATTTGTTTTTAGTTCCCTTTCCGACAAATTTAGTCTTTATTATTTTAATGTAAGGTCAAATTCACCGACTTTTACATTGGTATTCACTTTAACTTGATACATTAATCTGAGTATCGATTGAAATTACGTATACCTACACAATAGTAAAAATATCATGCTGTACACTGTACAGTCCCGCACACAACTCCCCCTCTAGAGTCCCGTACACATAGTGTGAAGGTATGCCTTTTACCTCTGCCCACTGACTGCAGTCAAAAAAGCAAGTCATTGATTCAAATGAGCTCCAAATATTGAACAGAATTCCTTGATCATATTTGTGTAGTAAAATCGAGACTTTCGTTTAAATATAATTAACATATTTCGGTAATGTGTAACTATCTTAGCTTCGCAGTTTTATTTGAAACTTTTTAGCAGTACAGTAAATGAAAAACATGATTATTGTTGCCTTATAACTGCTCTAGACTTTTAAATATACTGAAAGAGTCTGCTATCTGCCTATAAGTTCATAATAAGAAGTGCAATATGCTGTAAATTGTGCAGTGCACAATGTAAACTGATAAATATTATCCGTCCTTAAGTTAAGGAGTTTCAATATAAGAATAGTTAGAAAAATAATAAAATATCAAAGATAGCACTTTTATCTTCAAGATTTAATTGATATAGTCTCGATAATTCTGAATCGAAATTAACTTTTTTAAATATAACAAACTGTATTCAAATAATTAATTTACACATTGAATTGATTTGAACACTCTTAACTTCTAGTCAATGCTCTACTAGGTATGCTGACACATAATTATAGGGAAACATATGGTGCTGGACCTTATATACTAATAATTAAAGACCCTCCCTACTTAATATGGACCCTACTTGATATTATACATGACCCATCATTAACTTTAGACTTATAAAGTTCAAATCCTTGGTAGTTCTTCACCACCATTAAGTGCCATATTCCAGAACATGGCTACCTTAACTGACTACTGACGTTATCTACTTACATTCTCCTAAACTGTCCATTGGCTTAATGTCTACCAATATATTGTCTTAAAGAGAACAATAACATTTTATTACCTATCCATGCTGCTAATAACATTCATCAGTAAGGGTATGATTAGGCCAACTTTAAGATATTGCAGGTTGTAAATTTGCGAGATGTTACTGATATGATCGCTGACACGTTAACATAAATACATTCTTTTCGAATTAATGAGTGCTACTAAGTATTGATTAATTGAAAATAGAAATTAGATAAAATCATTCAAAAGATATGATACTTAGAAATTTATTGTAAATCACTGTTTGTTTAAATGAGTACAATAGGAATCATCCTTTCCTAATATCTTCAAATAATTCTACTTTTTCGAATCCAAAAAAAGCCTCAACACCTGCACGTCTCTTTAGAGGTTCACAGACCGCTAAAGAGACACACGAGGTTACTAACCACCTTGCATACCTTCACGTGCTGACCGTACCTTCCAAAGCATATCTGTCAGACTACTTCTAGCCAGCCTTGACGTGTTTATGAACAGTTTCGCACCACTCTGTATTTAATTATTAATAGCTAGTGTTGTTTATAAAGAAAACTAAGAAATTTGCTACTGTTGATGCAGGTATATTAATAATATGTATTTTATCTTTTATGCACGTATATTCGTTTTGAAAATTAGTATAGGCAAGATGCTGGCGGGAATTACTGATTCACATTGAACAACATGTTAGGAAATATAAATTAGGATAACTCCAATTGAATTATATGTAAGGAATATAATCGAATTTCCTTATCCACTACTCTGAAAAAAGCTGCAGTGGGGCATTTAAAGATTAGTTATAGAACTCTCATAATCTCTTATTGCTTCATTATTCTAACATGAGTTCATTACTAATATAGATTATTGAAACAATTCACTGGAATGTCTCAAATATCATAAAATGCATTTAAATACATTTTAAAAACAAGATGACGGATTCTCGTATAGCGCATACTTTCGGTACCGCTTATAAATAACATTGACCATCCGGGTTATAAATAATCTTGACCTTGACCTTTGACCTGTTCGCTCACAAAATGTAATAGACTGGTTCCTGAATAACGAACAATCGTTCCATCAAATTTCAGGCAAATTGGTAGAATACTCTTTGAGTAATGCAAGAAACAAGAATGAAATTAAATAATTACAGATTAAAACATATATAACCGCCTGCAATCTACGGAGGTGATAAGAAACAAATCTTGTGTCTCTCCATCGCTTTAAGAGCAATTAAAATTTGAGTTATTCTAAGTCATCTATTATTTATTACTAATTGCAGGACGCAATATTTAGTTAATAAAATATTGCTACTTACCAGACGGCATATATTCAGGCATATAGAAAGGCAATAAATTCAATTGGTAACTAGTAGTGTTTATTTATGAAGAGAACACTATAGTGTATATGCTAATGGCTTAGCGTTATTTATTTACTAATGTTTGAATAAGAGTATTTATGGACGCCTTTGCACAACAGCAATCAGAGAAACAAATCCAGGTTACAAAGTTGTGATTATTGTTAGAGTAAGAAATATATTCTAACAATTGTCTTCATTTATTTTGAATAAAGGAATTGTAACAACTTTTCAGTTTAATTAGTTAAAGTAATAGGAATGACAAAGTGACAATAATTTCAGAACTTATCTTTAAAAAAATTATATTATGCGACAGATCGTAAGCTATTATGTAAATTTATAAGTTACATAGTTACAACAAACTAATATTAAAGCTATTTATTGAAACAGTAAATGTTACTAGCTTCTTAATCATTTATAAAATTGCTTATTTTTTAGTTTATGAGTTTAAAAAAATAGAATCACTCAGTAATATATAGTTACACACTAGAATATGGTGTGTGTGTGTGTGTTCGTATTATTAAGTATCGACAGTAAAGTATAGACTGTAACGATATGCAGTTTGTATAAGATGCTTAACAGCAACTTGTTAATGTACGGTATTGTTGTGTGTACAGTTGATTGAGAGTGTTTAGACTAACAAGTGGAAGCAATAGAGTTAACGAAGGACCCACGAAAGAAGATCACTGATAATGGCTGATCATCACTCACATTGTGGTAATGCCAAACTAGTTTTCTCCCTCGCACTCCTTTGATAAATGTGACCAGTTCATTTCAGAGGTCTACAAATCAACTCCCAGTAGCCTGACTCTCTTTAGAAAACTTACCTGTTTGTTATTCCTCGTCAGCAAAGAAGTAACAGAACTACTCTGGTGATGATGAAAGCAAAAATAAATATTGATTGAATATTTTCTATATCTTTACACAAGTGTATATACATTTAAGAATAAAAAAGAAATATTTTGGTAAATATAATAACATATTATAATTAAACCCAAAAATATTAATTTTTGCGTTTAACTATAATATATTATTTTATGAAGTAATCCTCATATACATATATTTATCACATAAATGGCTACTTGAAGATAAATTTATTCACATATAGTATGATCAATAGTTCAAAAATATTGTTCAAATAATATAATGATATTTCAAATTTACTATTTATCAAGGGCCGGGGCCTCTCATGATCGAACAAAACTATACTATAAATTGTAATACATATACATTAAAAAAAGTGAAAAAAAATAGGAGCCTCATGGTCCGGAAATTCTAAAAGCTTTATGGGGAGCCTAAATAAGAGAAGGAAAAATATTTCAACAAAATCAACAATAGATATAAAGATGAAGTGTTAAAATGACTATTTCCATTAAATTAAGCAGAAATTTTGATGTTATAGAATAAATAAGAGGATTCTATATAAGTAAATTATTATTGAGAATCTATTAGATGCTCTTTAAAATGCAAAATGAATGTGTCTATTGATTTCAAATGTTTTAAGTTGTAGTCAATAGTATTCCACAGCTTCAATGCTGCGTATATGCAACTTGATTTGGAGTCAGTTTTATTATACCTTAATAGAGTTATATTTGAAACAGTTCTAGTTGAATGGTTAGGCTGATTGCATGGGAATTTAAGTAATTCAGTAAAATGGTATCAAAAGCAGGCATAATAAAGTTCTAAACATTTGACACCCAATTTTCTGTTTATAGAGTGACATGACATTTAAAAATCCTATATCCGTATACAGTTGGGCAGTGTGAGCTAAATAGTCACTACAGTTGATAATCAGAACAGCTCTCTTGTTCACTGTATCTCTAACATAAAAAGGAGAACCATACGATTCCTCAATTGCATATGTAAAACATGGATGGTTGGAGTATAATATAGCAAATTCATATTTACACGAGGTAAAAATCTATTAACCCTGCTGAAAATACCTAATGATTTAAAAATCCTGTTAGAAACCACGCTTACATGTTCTTTAAACCTGAGATTTTGATCTAGTATTAAGACTAGTAATCTAGTAGATTTTACACATTCAATGTCATTATCATTTACCCAAATAATACCAAGAGCATTGGATAAAGTATGTGAAAAGACAATATATTTAGTCTTTTTCAATGTTAAACATAATTCTATTCCGCACAAGCAAGTTATTTACAGTTGCACGTTCTGAGTTGATAATATGATGAATATCCTTTATTTGTCATCTAGGTATGGTAGGTACACGATATAATGGAATCCCCAGCACACAGTATAAATTTAATGTAAGTAGAACAAAGTGGAAAATAATTTACCAATATTAAAAAGAGAAGGGGCCCCAAAATACTCCCTTGGGGCACTCAACACGTCACTTGCTGTTCTTAAGATACTTTCTTATTAACAACTACGCGTTGAGTACGTTAAGACAAATATGAACGAAACCATGAAAGTGGAATGCCCCTTATTCGTAAGAATTAAGTTTGGATAATAAGATAGAGTAGAAGACCTAATCAAATGCCTTTCGAAAAACCATGAATATAGCAAGATACAAGTCTCCGCCATCCAGAACATCATAAACTCCTTGTAAGAAAGTGAAAATGGCTTGGAATGTGCTATATGATTAGCGTTGAACAAAATTTGTTGGGATGGAGTATTTGATGCATATTTCGGTAATTCACCAAAAGACTATGCACAGTTTTCTCGTAAATTTTGAAAAAGTTCGGTTGTATTGTGATGGGTATTTAATTAGTAGTTAAATCACTGTTACCTCCCTTATGAATAATTTGGTACAAGATAAGTACTCTTCAACATATGTATTAGGAAAGATTCCACTAGAAACATATTTGGAGACAGAAGATTTCCCAAGTATTTTAGAACAAATGTAGGTAGGCTATTTCTACTACAGCTTACAACGCTTATTTTGTAGTGACATGATTATTCTGAGTACATCTTACGAACTCACAGGTGAAAATAAAAATGAATTTACAAAATTATTAGTTATTAAATTGGGATTAGAATTATTATTAGAGGAGAAATAACCGTTTATTTGTACATTAATAGAGCAAAAGTATTCATTAAATTTATTAGCAATGTGCAGAGGACATTTATCCACATTATTAATATATAGCGCTCATGATGGACGACAATTCAAGATACATATAAATTCAGAATGCATTTAATTAGGAATGGATATAAAGATTTAATGTATTAGCAAGTAAATGAAAATGCAAAGAATTTGAACAAAAAAGAAAATATACATAAATGCAGTGCAAAAACAATATTACAATAAACAATAAGAACATCCACTAAAAAATCGAAATCTATTTTCAATATTTGTGTCACCTTTTTCAAACAAACTTTCTCATTTCTAACCAATGAAATTATTGTTGATGTCAGCTCAGCAGTTCAATGAAATAACTATCGTAAAATCGAGAGGCGGGAACAATCGCAAATATCTTTTATCGGTAGAACATTAATTATACCGCCACGTGTTATGCCAGATAAATGCGTCCAAACTTCATCTGCACTTTGGTCACGACTGCAGTCACTGCACTGCACGACTCTGCATGATCTATACGCACTATGTGCATTATGAGATGACAAGAATAAGACTAGGGTCTCTCATTAGGTGTGGCAGACAGTCATAACATTGGGCATTGGGCATTACTTCTCATGGCATTGATATTGGGCATTACCGCCCATAGCATTGGCAATGGCCAATGGTCATCGCCGCTCACAGCATCGGCTCGTTAGGCGTTTCACCCAATGAAGGAAGACAATGTGATCGTCATAGGAAATTATGAAGTCTTTTTAACCCCTTATGGCCTACCTTAAGCTGTGACTGAATTATAATCAGTATAATCCTCATGAATTGAATCGCATTAATTTTTAGGATTTTTCTTTCAAGTTTTTTCCCTACTTACTATAGAAGAATGGGAAATCCAAAAAGGAAAATGGTTCCAAGAAGCTTTGTTCAATAATTCCATTACCGCACAGTTGGCAACACTGCGTCCCAATTATCTGACTCCGATTCATTATTTTGAAATATTTTGTCATTTTCTGAACAAAAAGAGTCGTGATGGGGGAAATTGAGATTATCTTCATTTCCTATTCAAGATTCAATAACAAACAATAAAGCAAAAGTACTTTGTAAGGACTTGCAATTATCATTTTATTTGAAATGGTATTTCTTGACAGAGAAATGTCTATCTATATTTTATCGGTATTAAATCAGTTCCAAAATAGAATAATAATTAAACAAATAAAAACTACAACAAAAAAAACTATTCAATTAAATATAGAAAATAATTAAACATAATTCCATCGATGAACTAAGTTTACAAACATAAAATTAATCAAAAAATAACCAATGTAAATTCACCTCCAAATGGAAAAAGTATATAATTTCTTAACTAGGAATGTAAAGTTTTATTGTAGAATGTTAATCCTTTCCAACTCTGATTACTTACCTGCTTAATATTTACAGGAAAATAATAATTTTGTCCAGTTAGAGAACAATATGAAGAAAATATGTCAAATTTTCTTCGAGTTGAGCACTAACCATGCAAAGGTTGTCCATTTGCATTCATATGAGTGCCAGTCAAATATTCATTGCGATTTTTATTGTCTGACAATGTTGATGACAGGATACCATTGTAATTACACCCACCTCTATTACCTTTACAATATTGTAATTACACCCACCCTATTACCTTTACAATATTGTAATTACACCCACCCTATTACCTTTACAACATTGTAATTACACCCATCCTATTAACTTTACAATATTGTAATTACACCCACTCTATTGCCTTTACAATATTGTAATTACACCCACCCTATTACCTTTACAATAGTGTAATTACACCCACCCTATTACCTTTACAATATTGTAATTACACCCACTCTATTGCCTTTACAATATTGTAATTACACCCACCCTATTACCTTTACAATATTGTAATTACACCCACTCTATTACCTTTACAATATTGTAATTGCACCCACCCTATTACCTTTACAATATTGTAATTATACCAACCTCTATTACCTTTACAATATTGTAATTACACCCACCCTATTACCTTTACAATATTGTAATTATAACCACCTCTATTACCTTTACAATATTATAATTACACCCACCCTATTATCTTTACAATATTTTAATTACACCCACCCTATTACCTTTACAATATTGTAATTACACCTACCCTATTACCTTTACAATATTGTAATTACACCAACCCAATTACCTTTACAATATTGTAATTACACCCACCCTATTACCTTTACAATATTGTAATTACACCCACCCTATTACCTTTACAATATTGTAATTACACCCACCCTATTACCTTTACAATATTGTAATTACACCCACCCTATTACCTTTACAATATTGTAATTACACCCACCCTATTACCTTTACAATATTGTAATTACACCCACCCTATTACCTTTACAATATTGTAATTATACCCACCCTATTACCTTTACAATATTGTAATTACACCCACCCTATTACCTTTACAATATTGTAATTACACCCACCCTATTACCTTTACAATATTGTAATTACACCCACCCTATTACCTTTACAATATTGTAATTACACCCACCCTATTACCTTTACAATATTGTAATTATAACCACCTATATTACCTTTACAATATTGTAATTACACCCACTCTATTACCTTTACAATATTGTAATTACACCCACCCTATTACCTTTACAATATTGTAATTACACCCACTCTATTGCCTTTACAATATTGTAATTACACCCACCCTATTACCTTTACAATATTGTAATTACACCCACTCTATTACCTTTACAATATTGTAATTGCACCCACCCTATTACCTTTACAATATTGTAATTATACCAACC